>CAEGAD010011417.1:0-11296 GCA_903067055.1 Poeciliopsis paucimaculata
TATATATATATGTATATATATATAAGACATAACTTTGTCTTTTTCTCCAAAGTATTGTCCTGGATGTCTTAGTGAACCAGTCTGCCACACCGACGGAAGAACAGAATGAGGAGACCAAATGGGTTTCTTAATGGAATTGAGGTCAAAAGAGTTCTGATTGATTTGAGTTATTACCAGATCTTACCAGCACAAAAAAAAAAAAAAAGAACCTCATTACAGCTGAGGTTGTGTGTGTGAAATCCATCATTTCAGCAAACACAGTTAAGATGCTCTGTAAATGATTTGGCAAAACTCAACAGTATTGCTCAGAAGACAGCCATCTGATATAGATTTAAGGCTTGCCACTCTTCTCACACTAGAACAATAACTTCAGACAGAGCCACGTGAAAAATGTTGCATCAAAGCTGTCATGAGTCCAATTGATTCCTCTCCATTTTGTCTGTCTTTGCTCCCATCCCCCTCTTTTGTTTTGATGTAAGATACTCATCTGCATTTCCTCTCTCTCTCTCTCTCTCTCTCTCTCTCTCCCTCTCTCTTTATCTCTTCTTCCTCATGTCTATTCCTCCCTCTCTGCATTGCACTTTTCCAGCACACCTTTCCCCCCTGGCTCTCCTGCAACTAAATATAGTGACTGGTGCAGACAGCTCAGCCTTATAATGAATGGTAAGCAGAGTAGCAGTGCTGCAGAGGCATGTGCATTTGGATGAGCTGCAGCTTGACTTCAAGAGACAATGAAGTGCATTCATATAGTGACGGAATCACAGGTACATCATTTCAAGAAAGAAACAATGCAGATAAACAGGATGTATGTGTACTACTATCACAGTTGAAGGGAAGAAAAGCATTTATTGCTGCAGATGACCTGTTGCTTTGGCACTGAATGCAAGGATACTTTTGTCTTGTCAACGGAACAAAATATGTTACTTTTATCTTTGCATGAGGGGCTTCTGAATGGTTTCCTTACTATGGAAATGAGCACAGGGCTTCTCCCTGTTACACTCACAAAATTTATATCAAGTGGAGCCAGCGCAGACTGACTCCCACAGAGATAGACTGGAGCAGTACCCACATATAAGTGCAAAGCAGATTTTGCATGCGCATATTGTGTGGGAGTCTCCAGAGCATCAGCTGTTCTCGTTTATATGAGGCAGCAGCATGAAGTGCAGAAAGGCAACATGGGAAACATTTACAGAGAAATTATTAATAAGTCTGCTTTTCTGACACCAGCACCTTCACATACTGATGGCAACACGTTACCCCTAGATATACTGTAGACAAGCATATAGGAATGATAAAGCTCTTAAATTATGACGAATCAACAATCCACTGTTCAGTAACTAACAGACTTGCATTTTAACATTCAGTTTATTAGGAAACTATTAGAATAATCCACTGACTAATATTTGTTTTCTCATTGTATCTACAGGCTGTTAGAAATCCAGAAATATTAGAATGAACTAAAGAGTAGAAGAACAAAAGAAATATCAAAACTTCAAAACAAACATAAAATAAAGATCTGAGGTACAGATGTGAGCAGTTCACATTCTTTGTTCATAATTAATAAAATACTCTTTTAGGTTAGCAAAGACCTTTGATATGAGTACTTAAATTTATAAGGAGGTAATATTGCTTAAAGGTAAAATGAAATGAATGATGTTCAGATAGATCATGGAGAGTGTTTGGCTTTGAGGTAAGTATATTTGAGTCTTTGAATCAAAATAAACTGAAATGAACTGAAATATCTCATTGGCTGTAGAGAAACAAAAAGCCTGTGAAAATGCCCATAAAACACCAGGTATTCCAATTTAAACCAACCCGAATGGTTCTTATTTAACTCCTCCTTAAAATCAATGCCATTGCGGTTGAGGTAGGACGGAACGTCAGCGCGTTGTTGAACGCGTCTGAATCGGCGCAGTTAAAGTCGAACTGGTGGACTCACCCAGAACTCCAAGCCGGTAGTTGATTGTGATGACGATTACGTTCCCGTAGCTCGCCAGGATGCTGCCGTCGATCATGTTGCCAGTTCCCTCCACATACGAGCCTCCGTGGATGTAAACCATGACGGGCTTTAATCCATTCTCATCGTGAATATCTGAGGAGAAGAAATCGCAGATCAGAAAAAAGACTGAAAAAGAAGAAACTATTATTATTATTATTATTATTATTATTATTATTATTATTATTATTATTATTATTGTAATTATATATTTTTGGGTTGCTGTTAGTGTTTTGCAAAAGTTCATTTTGCTTTATTTTACGCATCAATATAACAAACTACAAGCATCTACAACATATCTAGACAAATGCAGATTGTAAGAAATGTCATTTTTCTGATGAGGAATAAATTCAAATACCACATTTGTTTTGAAATAAAATGGATAGAATCACACACATTGGTGTATCTCATCAGAACCACGTGATTAAAATAGCATTACTCAGCATTTGAAGGAGACGTATCCGTTTTGAGTCTCAGACATTTAATTTGAACATGTCAAGAAATTAGCGGGAAGTTAAAGTTTAGAGAGAAACAACAATTCCAATTGAACAATGTCAAGAAGCGCCATCAAATGGGTTTAAGGTCGAAAATGTTAACATTCTGGGTTGTCCATCACAACGAAATGAAATGATCTCAGTCCCAGCGGAAAAGGTGCAAGGGACTCCAGTCCCAGGAGGAGCTGGACAAAATTCCAGCAAACTATTGTGAAAAACTTACGAAATGAAACATTTGCGGTTTAAAAGGCAATTCCACCAAGTAGCAAGAAACAGAGAAATTCTGAATGTTAAGAATAAATGATCTAAATAACCTTCTAATCGTTTAATCTGTAGAAATGATTTTATTAGCTCTAAATGACCTCAAGCAAGATAAGCTAGTCAGTAACACTAAAGGTTTTATAGAATGTCCATAAATCAAACTTTGGTTTCAATATCATATATTTAAAGTTCAGTATTGGTAATATCTTATGTGCTGGTAGTAAGTGATAAATAAACCAGTCCATTGAAAATATAGGAAAAATCTAATTATTAGTGATTTTGACATTTTTTGAATCTAACATGAACTTAAGTATCCAGAACCTTAAAGGACAGATGGTGTTAGAAATATACTTTGAGTTCCTCCAACAAATCTTTACATCAAATTCAATACATCCTCTCTGCTCCACTTGTTATTTGTGTAATGCACTGGGAATATGGCAATTATGGCAGATAAAAACCTTGTTAATGAAACTCTCCGGCTGTGATTAACCAGGATGAGCAGCAAATATGTATCTGGTATCTACAAAACATGAGAGAATCCCTTTTATCAAAGACTATGGAAGTAAAAAAATGCTTCCAAGTAAGTAAGTGTTTGTACCAAATCTGAGAGCAAAGGAGGCACAAGCAGTTTTTACCAAGAATTCACTCAAAATGTGGCATTTGTTGTAACTTTTTTCACCTCATTCCTTTGAACCGCCGGGGTTGAAAGGGAAGGAACATCAGAGCAGTCCTTCTGATGGCTGGCCTCACTGCACTACAGCAAGTTTTGGTTCTACCTGAAACCAACTCCTGAACAAATCCATCCACCCCAGCCGTGCCAGCTCAGAAATCTCTCAAATGTCATTTGGGATGGAAGTCTCTGCCGGTGAAAATTGTAAATCGAAGGCAGAGGCTGGGAGCTGTAAGTACGACACATCCAAAATGAGGAAACTAAGCTGTAATATTTGCTGGTTAGAATTTGCAATTTCACTGGATAGAAACGGGTGTTTATTTCTACAACAATCTTTCGTATAGATTTCCTGAATTGGAATTGGTGATGAAGACACAATGCTGAAGTTTCCCTCTTTGTCTTCCAAAAGTAAAATATGGTCATTTTAACACTTCACTTTTTGTTTCATCAGACTACAGGTAATGTCTCCAAAAAATAAAGTCTTTGTCCCTGAGGACATCTGCAAACTGTAGAATATTTTTGGAGAAATTGCATTTTCCTCTTTTTTCACCATCTTGAATTTATTTATTTTATTTTTTTTTTCTGTCATGCAGTTCGAGCAAATGTCTTTTTTAAAGTGCATGGACATATCTTGTTCTCCACTGTGTTAGAAAAGAGAACTTGCCATACACAGCACAAGAAACATCAGTAAGCACATTTAGAAAGCCACAAATGGCTAAAAGGTTAGCCGCTAATGATGCTAAAGCTAACATCTGCTTTGTGTTCAGATTGAATTTGTGAAACTATCGTCTTTTCTGCATTTGATCATCTCTTCCCTTCAAACTGAACTACACCAATACATTAAACTTGTAACTTGATAATTGTACGCTGGAAATAAATCATTTCAAACACAGATTGGATTTATGAAAACAAAAATGAACCGACTGTTTTCGAAACACTCTCATACAGAAAGTACCACAAAATTCAACACGGACAGAAATAATAATTACCCTGGGCTGTGTCTATTGGTCTTAAATTGGATCTTTTATGTGCATACAAAATATTAATCCCTCTTCCTGTTGGTGATGGTGCAAAAGGGTTTGTTTGCTGTAAAACACATGATGCACCTCAGTAGGTCTAAAAACAAATCAACAAAGGTTGAGGCAGGAAGAGTGCATAATTCTCCTTTTCTACAGAATAAAAACTAAGGCCAAGAAGTCCTGAGCAACCCGCAGAGAGGTTATTAATGTCTGCTGTACTCTGAGTTGTTGCCCCCGGCTTAGTAAAGCCCTGTTCCTCAACTCCTCACCTGTAACCAAAATGGCAGAGTCAGAGGTTAGGGTGTAAGTGGTAGGGGGATGGTTTGATGGGTGCTAATGGTGACCCTCGGGAGGATCTGAGGTCAGAGCCCCGGGTCGATTTACCCCACTTTAACAAATGCCTGCTACTTACAGAGGCTGGCCAGCACAGTGGTGTCAATAACTTCCTGTTTGTCATTCAGTTCCACATTAGAACAAGTCCCCGCGGAACAGGATGGGCGGGGCAGGAACAACCTTGAAAAGGCAGCTCCACATAAAACAAGAGCAGTGCCATTAAATTGTCATGGCCTCTAACAGATCAGCATCTGATGGTTGCTGCAGGCATCTGTGGGCTCAAACAAAACTATTCTCTAGCTTTCCATCAAACAAAGAGGCAAACTGACTGCTTATGCCTTTCTCTTTGGTTGGAGTGCATCAGTAGTCACATGCTAAGAGAGATGGGGAGGATAAGGAAGTCTACTCGGCCTAATTCAGTCCAACAAAGAAGAAGAAATAAACACCAGGCCCAATTAGCTCTCATTTACTAAAACGTCAAACATTTAATTTCACCAACATGTCACTCGTGAATGGAAATAACAGACATGGTTTAAGTTTATTTGTACAGCACAAGGCAGTTCCAAGTGCGTTACATCATAAAGACACAAAAATACAAAGTCATAAAATCAACATACCAATAAAAATTACATTTTGTTGAGTGTTGTCATCAAAATCATAAATACATGTCAAATATTACATTCAAAGTTCCATTTATTATCTTGCAAAAGTGACTCTAAACAGGTGGGGTTTTTTAGTCCTCGGTTTTGTGCTTTTCTGGAATGTTATTCCAGATTTGTGGTGCATAGAAGCTGAATGCTGCTTCTCCATGTTTGGTTCTGGTTCTAGGGATTTAAAGCAGGCCAGAACCAAAAGAACTGAGAGGTCTGGAAGGCTGATACAACAGCAGATCTTTACTATATCGTGGTGCTGAGCTGTTCGGTGACTCATAAACTAACAACAGTCTTTTAAAATCTATTTATATCCAACTTGACTATCACTAAATTGCATTCTTATTACATTATTTTTTGAGTGCTTCATAAAAACTGAAATCTTTCGAAAACGGCCATTTATACATCGGTGTTTTTATTTTTATTACTTTCTTAGATTTAGGCATTCAGTTGATTCTAAATCTCTTTAGTCAGAATTTTCTATTTTTAGCTCCTGAGCTAAAGCTGGACGTGATTCAACGTGAATATTGTTCAAATCAGTTTCACATTTGTGCTAATTTTACAGCCTTACATGAGCTGTGTTTATTTGGATCAGAAAGACCAACTTTGGGTAATTGTGCATTGTCTACCAAAGGAAAATTGGTCTGAATGTAATTAGAGTAAATTAGAGCCTCTTCCAGAGGAGTAGTTTGGATTTTACCTCAATAAATCAAGTTCTTCCGTCCCCTGGTACGACGAGGTTCAAAACCAGAGAAACTGAAAGCAAACCTGCCAACTGACGTGAATGTGCAGATGTTTGCTACAGGGCTGGTTTGGTGTTTTATCATGAGTCCTGGGTGGGCTCGCGATGCCATCCTCCTGTCCCGTCATTAAGGAGTCCATTTAAAGGAAAAATAAAACGGTGTGTTTAAAATGCTTTTCTCGTTGTCTCTCCCACACTGTCTCTGTGCCTCTCACTCTCTGAACTCTCTCAGTTCTGCAGAGCTGCCTCGGTGACTGTGCACTGAGTTCGTCTTGGACATTTATCACTGCCACCCGGGCCGGGGGGATAATATATTCCTCCAGTGGCTGCGTATGTTGCACACATTACTCATCTTTATATGGGAGATGGGGGGGTGGAGAGAGGGAGTGGATAGTGTTTGAGGTGGGCTGGGAGCTTGTTCAAGGGGAACCAACTGAGTTTTCTATTGCTTTCAGCATTTTCTGCTGTTAGCGGGACAAATAAAACTGCCTGTTAATGGAATCTATGTAAAGTGCATCGCTGCAGGCTTGTCTACCCTCACCACTACCACTGACCTTCTTCCTGCTCAATATGGTTTTACTGACAGCTGACAGTACATGTAGAGATAGCCATCATTTGGCCAAGAGTTAAGACTTCATATCTTAAGAAGAGAAGAATGAAGAAAAGACAACATCTTCATCAATCTATAAAGAACTAAGTGAAAATCTGTGGATATGAGTAATTCCACCATTACAGTTTTGATTCTGCTTGTCTTGAGAAGGTATAAATCCAAACTGAATTGTTGGTAAATCCAGGACAGAAGATGTAGGGCTTATCTGCAGTGCTGTGTGGTTTCTCTGCAGAGGTATAGGTGGGACCACAGGGGAGCTACAAGAGTAATTCATTGCCACTGCAGATGTGAAAAGAAAAACCCGTCACGATGCATTGATCTGCCGCGCTTTCCTGAAAACACAGCCGAGGCCTGCTGGGGTCTGAGTGTGTGATTTAAGTAGGCCAACATGTAACAGGGAATAAGAAGGACAACAAATAGACCCTCACAGGAAAAACTAAAAATCGAGAACACTGCTTCCTAACATGTTCCTAAAAAACAATAACTCAAAATGGAATCTTAACTGTGTGATAAGACTCCAGTGTCACCCATTTAGATTATACTGTGTGTGTGTATTCTCTACTTATTGTGTTTGTGTTGAGTGGTTGTAAGGGAGCTAGTTTGTCACCTGAAGGTGCACACATGTTAAGAGTGGTGTGAAAGGTGGAAGGCCTGTGGGCTCGACCCGGGAAGGAAGCAGCAGCCCCAGGTAGACAGACAGGAGGCACCAGTCCAGGGCAGCCGTCAGCCGCTAGCAGCATCCAGCAGGGCAAAGATATGCGGGGGGAGACTTAAGGCGCTTGGCCCCCCCTGACCCATGTCAGGACTCGGCCACCATAGCAACCAGAGCAAGACCGACCAATGTCTGTGGTGATGTGAAATGTTGCAATGAATGCAGTTGTTGCTGAGGTGAGTGAGACTTCACTGATTGATGACAGAAAAGTCTCCCCACCCCAAGACTCTAAGTGACAGCTGTACACTGCATGTTGCTACACTCGTCTACTGTTAAGGCTACACATCAAGACCCAATTGCAGTGCAGTATTGGATATGCCAGGGAGGATGGGGTGGTTCACTCCACTGAGACCAGTCATTCCTCAGAAATCCCCAAAAATGCCAGATAGTCCACAAAGACCAAATTGAGATTACACAACTCAAAACTGCAACTCTTATAAGAGGCAATGAACTGCTGAACTTTAAAATGAGCAAACAGGAGCAACCTCAGAAAACACAGCTAAAAAAAACAAAAAACAAAAGAAAAAAAAACTTATTAAATGGTTAATAGAGAAGCCATGTTGTGGTGACATCCTGAAGGAGGAGTTTTAGAAAGAGCAGGAGTTTATTAAAGAGACAGAGGTCCATTTCAGTTATGAAGTCAAATTTATTTTAAGTCATATTTGATATATGCACATAAGAGTCCTTTAGTCTTATCACAATACACAGAAAATAATTGACAGTTTTTAATTAGTGGGACCACCAAAAAATAAACCAAATACAAGCTGGCTGGCAATATAGTCAATAAACCCCCGTTGCAGACCTGGTACTGACAACACTCACCACTGGTCCTCAACCATAGTGACGGGTTTATATAAGGTCCTGACGACTCATCTCTCCAGATAACAGTCAGTTAATCCGCGCCTACCCAAACAGCGGGCTGTTCCCTCTCCACAGGCTCCTGTGCAGACCTCCAGCTCACCACCTCCAGCTCACCACCCGCTTCATCCTCGGTTGGTCAGCTGTCCCTTGGCACTAATGCACAGCTAAGTTGTTGAACTTTTTAGCCGGTTCTTCCCAAAACGACTCACAAAACCTCCGGCAAGCTCCACCGAGTCTCCTCGTCGTCTCTCCTCTTCTAGTCCCGCCGCCCCCCCAGTCAATCAGAATTCAGGAAAAGTGTAATCACCCAATAGCAACTAACCTTAGGCAGAACAACCAAAAAAAAAAATATATATATATATATATATATATTCCTGGGAACCTAGGGGGTTACATACACATATGACAGGTAGTCATAATGTTATGTCTGAGCGATGTACGTGAAACATCATGTCTTATTAGAAGGATCTGTGCAAAAAGTAGAGAAATTACAAAATATTCTCCTATGCTAACAGAGCCATATGTAGAAAGACACTAACTGCTCTTCAGCTCTCAGGATAACTCTCCTCTGAACATCGCTAACATGATTTCACTTCTTAAACGCTGTAAAGATTTTATTTTTATAGCTTATGCTTCGACTCAGCAACACGTGAAGGTTCTCTGTTAAAGCAGCATCCATAAAAACTGATCGAATGCTCATAATGATGGGACTCAGAAATGTCACTGCATTTCCTGGCACTTGCATCTTTCCCCCTGGAAAACAAATGATGGCCTTTAACTAAGACATCTCTGTGTTTTTTTTTTTTTTCCCCTCCTCCAGTCATCTGTCAGTCCCCGCTGATTACCCAACGCCGGCGCGGAAAAATGCTGCACTGTTTGGTTATTATCAAGCAGGCGAAGAAGGGAAAAGACATGGCAGACATTTGTCGGAGTGACTGATGAACAAATTGCTTCTGTCAAAACAGCATGGGTTGGTCCTCATGCTGCGACGAGCTGTGTGGAGGCAGGGAGTGCAGAAGATGTAAATAAAATAAAAAAATAAAAAAAAGTGAATCTAAAATTTAAAAATGTAATTCATCAGGGGACAAAAATGTTTTTAAATTCAAATCAGATGGTTATTACTGATTAAAAAGGAAAGTCTGGAATCAATTCTGTTCAAATGTACTGTGATGTTTTAGAAACATATAATTTACATTTTGAAACCAGATATTTATATTTACTGTAGAAAAAGGGGCAGAACTCTGTTTCTCCAACTGTCTGATATTAACCCTCCTCTCATGTTCGTTTCTGAGGTACAGCAATAATCTTCGTGGGTCAATTTGACCCGGAGAGTGTTTAATCATGCAATAGTGTCAGAAACCAAGAAAAAAATCCTCCAAAAGATTTTCGTATCTGATTATTAACTCCAATACTAACCATTTCATTCAATATTTGTGCAATGGTGGGGGTTTTTTTATTTCTCACAAATAAAGGATCAATGACGACAATTTACACATTTACTCATTTGGACATAAAAAAATGGAATTTAATTTTTTTATGTCCACTGAAAAAAAAGCCAGACAAAGAAAAAAATAATTTCTCTAGGAAATTTTTTTATATTACATTTAGACTTTTTTTTTAATGGGTGATTATTATAATTGAACTTGAGACACATATACTGTTCAGGGCCAAATTGGCCCACCGATTAAAATCAAGACAAATTTATATTTACAGTGCACCTATTAAGAAAAACAGAAAAAGTTTCATGCAAAAAAATACTTTCAACTATTTTAAAAAAATATAGAAACTTTAAAATGGGTCAATTTGACCCGCAACATAACAGGAGGGTTAAATCAGGCTAAAGTTTTCCAGTAAACGATCAAGGAAAGAAGAAACGATCAAACAAATGAACAAACGTCTGTGTGAACAAACTTACATATGCACAAAACAACTGACAAAGGAAGGAATAAAGCACGGAATGAAAGAAGTCAACCAATGAATAAATCGTGGAAGGAATTAAATAAATACATGGAGGGATGAGGGAAACAAAAAAGGAATAAAGAATAAGACAGCTTAAAAGGAAATCAAGATGATAGGAAACAAGGGAGATTAAAGACAAAGAAGGCAAGAAATAAAGGATGGAGGGGAAAACATTGAAAGAAAGAAGAAATGAAAAGGAAAGAAGCAAAAACACATTTCAGGATAGAAGATAACTGTTTCTGTTTTATCTCAATTGTGATTTTTTAACCGATGTTCAAAAATAAAAAAAATTGAACACTGGTTCAATTTGATCACACTGAGATAAAATAGTTTTATCTCAATTTTTATTTTTGCACCAATGTTTAAAAACATAAGTTCCCTCTAGTCTAATCGTTGGCACAGGCACTGGAATATTAAAAATGCATGAAGCACATCTCACACACAACACTGAGCCCAGAAAACGTTAAACATAAAAAATACCAAACTACAAAAAAGAAACAAGTAATTTAGGCCAATATACAGTGAACCCAGATGACTATGGAGTGGAATCTCTAAAGAAAATCATTTTTATTAAAACCTGATGAGTTACAGCCATCTAACCGTGGAAACAGCTCTTCTTCTGAAGTGCTAATTAGCCAATATGCCAATACAGAAAAATCCCTTTGTGTTTTACCGCCTCTACGTCGTCTGGCATCCAGCGTCACTGCAGGCTGAACTCTGGCTTATTTTCTGTATGTGAGCTCTGGGAACAAAATGCTTATTAGTGAATCTTAGCACCCGATCACATCGAAGACCTATATAGCCAAAATGAGCAAGACAATTCATGGCTGTCTGTATTAAGGCTTCCCATTAGACATGAATAAGTGAGAGCTGTCATTTACTTTCAGGATACAGAAACATGTCATTGTGAGGTCCATCCATCCATCCATCCATCCATCCATCCATCCATCCATCCATCCATCCATCCATCCATCCATCCATCCATCCAT
>CAEGAD010011420.1:0-48608 GCA_903067055.1 Poeciliopsis paucimaculata
TGGCGGTGGGTTTTCGTGGATAATCCAGTCGGGGGTTTGTTTTGGGCAGTCCTGCTGATTATGCTCATTTTACCACACCATGCCTTTTTTTTTTTTTTTTTTTTTTTTTTTTTTTTTTTTTTGTAAAAGCCTTTGGTGCAAATTATTGGAGGGCCACACCTTAACTCTGTCTCTCTGTGTGTAGTTAGTACGATAAGAAAATAATTTATTTCTCTATTATTACGTTTCACGGAAACGGCCTCAACGCTAGATTTTATTTTCTACAGATTTAGGTAGATTTAAGAATAAATCTTAAACAGTAAATGTATTTTAGAATTTATTAGAGTTGAGTGTATTTAAATGTGAGCTTTATTGAAAAAAGCAAATTTATTCTTTTAGTCCTGCATGCAGAGTGCTGCATGTGGCAGTAAAGTAACAAGGGCACATCATCCTGAACACACCATCCGTATGGTGAAACCTGGTGGCGGCAGCATCATGCTGTTGGAATGCATTTCTTCAGGATGGATAGGAATCTGGTCAGAGCTAGCCAGAAGAGAAGGCTACAAAACTGTCTGAAGACTGTTAGCGAACTCAAAAGAACTACAATTAAATTGATTACATTAAACAATATTTTGTAAAGTTTGAGAAGAAGAACAGACAAATTTTAAGTCTCTATATGCGGTAAGACGAATATTCCCCAAAAGACTGGTGCTAAGGAGTGTTGACTCAGTACAGCTACAAACAAATGCAAACCACGTTGTTTTTTTATTTCTTAAACATGTAGAAAACTTGCAATTTTCCTTCCATTTCACAATTATTTGTTTGCCACAAAAGCATGTTAAAGTACATGGTTGTATTGTGTGAGAAAGTGGGAACAAGTTCAAGTGGAGTTAATACTTTTGCAAGACACTGTAAATATGAGGCACGCTTCAAGAGCTGCAACCTTTCACACACAGCCCTACATTAATGCATACCTGAGAGGCTTTACTTGGGCAAATAAACCATAAAAAAAAATAAATAAATAAAAATCAAGTGCTGCTGAGTGAAACAAAAGATAAATGCTCTGTCACAGGGGAACGCCCCAGTCTTTAAAAACAACAAAAAAAAGCACAACACTAACATATCCCGATCCCAGCCGAGTGAAGACAAACAGTCAGATCACCCGTAAGGCGAAACCTGAGGCTCGCACGTCTGCCGAGCGTGTTGAGACAAGAGAGGAAAATGGAGGAAACTCTCAATCTGCCGGGTTTATGTCCTGGAGCCGCAACAGAAAACGCTGCTGTACTCCAACTCCTTCTAGTTTCAGGCTGCGCTGCGTTTGCACGGAGTGCTGCATGCACTCCTGCATGAATGCGAGCCCTCAGGTTAGAATGATACAAGATCAGTGAACAACAGCAGAATGACTTCAGGCACTCCTGTATTGATTTCCGCCTTGCTCTCTGTCTGCTGATGGACACTGCACACCGAATGTTGTGACACTTTGACGTCTGCAGCACAAGCAGCAGCGTATGAAACGTCGCAGCGCAAATAATAACATGGCTGATGATTTTTATGTAACCTTACGTGGCCCACGTGCAGCATCAACCACACATTTGATTTTCCTAATGAGTTCAACATCCAAGCCCCCTCTGCCTCCTCCTTCCCTCTGAGTGGGCCGTAATTTAGTTTTACCGTTTGTTTGGAGCTTAAATTTCCCTTTCATCCACTTCACAGCATCTTTGGTTTTCCCCCAGAGACCCAAGCAGGCTGACTTGTGGGTCTCCTGGGTGAGGAGGGTCATTCAGGATCCTCATATTATTCCTATAGGAGAGTCCTCAAATACATCCTAAAATGTAGATTTCTGGCTTTATGATGCTTCTGAGTTTAAAGGTTAGTTTAGCTGTCTTTAACCCAATGTTAAATTGAACTAACAGACATAATTGTAATGGAAGTTGCTTTATTTTTTTGCAACTTCACTAAGTCATAATGACAATAAAAACGACCAAAATGACCATGATATAAGGTTTTTATGACATACAAGTTTTGGTCTGCTCTCATAGCAACAAGTTGATACACATGAACCTACATGGTGTCATCGTCTGTGATCTGTTTGCCTCTGATCGATGCCTTTCTAAAAAGTCTGTGAGTTAGTGAGACTCCTGCGGTTAATGTCTGGTTCTGACTGATGATGTTGCTGGATTCAGAGAGGTGGAGAAAGCGGAATGATTATCAAATTGCAGTTTTATGTAATAACAGACATCTAAGTGATTGGAATTGCCCATCAGCAGTGTTCAAACTCCATTTGAGAAGTGGAAAGTGATGGTTTTATGTTGAAACCGACCAGCATTCCCACCACAACTGACAGGGACATTTTTTAAGATGTGAATAAAACCCGCAAAGTGCCACAGACGAGATATAACACTCAGTGGAAAAATGCCAAAAAAATCTGTTGCTATGCCGATGCCGTAAAACAGCCATTTGCAGTGCAACAGGCAGCACAGCACTCAAAACTAGATGAAGTTTTAAAGCTATCCTCCACCATAAATGCTAAATTTGAGTTGGTATCTGATGATTAAAAAAAAAAAAAGTTTCTACTGTGAAACATGGAGGTGGATCATTGATGGTTTGGGGGAGTGTGAACAAGATTAGAACTGATAGTAAAATAAGTATAATTTGCTACAGTTGATGTGAAACAACCCAAAAAACCTACAGGAATTTGGAGGCTTTCTTTGCCAGAACTGTGAGAAAATAAAATGTCTAATCTACAAATACAACAAGAGACTTCAAGCTGATGCTGAGACGTATCAGGAACTGAACTTGGTAAACTTTAGACTTTAGTCATTATGACGTTAAAAAGGTAAACATGATGTATTTATCACCCTTGACGATAAATGGCTACACCAGAGCACTAACCAAGAGTGGAAGAAAAGATTTTGTATCCATATTCTCTGAAAAAAAATAAATAAATAACAAAAACCTTTTTACAAATTCTGCCTGTGAGCACAAATGATAGACTAAACATTTTACTTCAGGACTAATATAAATAATACTATTAATGTATATTAATATAATAATATTAATGTTGATCTTTTAAGAAACTACAGCCCAAAAAACGTGTCGATAAATGTATTTATTTAATTGGATCAATTAGTTTAACTTTCTTCTTTTACTAATTTATTTTAGCTGATAAGTGAAAAAAACATGTTTCTCTTGTTATTTTGTATTGTCTTGTATTTTCCTCACCTTTTGAAACATTTTAATAAACTTGTATTCTCCACTTATTGCACATGTTCTTGCTTTGCCTGCAGTCGTTGCTTAGTGAAAACGTTTGTCCTTACGGGTGACCCGTTTCTGTTCTCTGACAACCAGATTTCATCGAGTTTCAGGAGGGAAGAGACTGAGGAGGGTTGGGGGATGGAGGGGGTCCATTTGGTGACCCCTGCAGCCCTCCTCCACTCCCTGTCGCCTTGTGCTTCAGGGACCTGTGTGCAGGCACATAACAGCTGGTGTGCCGCAAGAAGCCAGCAATTACGACCCCGGCCCATCACCCGCCTGGCAGGCTGTAAGGCCGGGTGTGATTGTCAGGACCCCCAGTTGAGCTTTGATGGGGCTACCATCAGAGCAGGAGCTGGCTGCTGAGGTGAAAATTGGCAATTTCAGAAGGTCAGATCAGTGTTGCATGTTTTATTTCCACTCAGCGACTCCGACCTCACGGCAAAACCACCCGGAAAATATCTGAATGTAATCAGCAACGAGCATCGTGTTTTATGAGTGGGCTATCAGCCTAGAAGAAGTGGTATTCATTTATCAGTGGGAGTGTTAATGTTGAGTGGAATGAAAGCAAAACTGGTGTGTTTAATGCATTCCTCTTCTGGAGGTTGATCTCTCCCATGAGGACGACCTGAGTGGCTCAGGTGGAAGCAGCAGGACAGAGCTCATTGATCCTCCTCCTATAGAAAGAACTCCTCAGATCTTCCAGCAGGGGGTCGCCGAGGCAGGGGCCAGCCTCATTTATCACCACAACTGTGAATTAAAAATCCATTCCACATTAATTAGAGTCCTTTCTGTTAGATTTGTTTCCGTCTACAAACAAATATTTTACCAGTTGAGTTAGCTGGCCGTCGTTTCCTCAACCCACAAGCCATGATGAACACAAATTATGTATCGACCCTTGATTGGTTTTATTGACACGACTCCCAGGTCGTTTACCAGGATGGAGAAAGGCTTTTGTTGAGAGTCAAAGAAGGCGTAGCTGATTATTGAGGGGCAATGATGGGTGATGGAAAATTTACCCCGAAGGACCTGAACTCAAGCGGAGGAGATTAAAAAGACACGGCTCCGTTTAAAACATCTCCGCTCCATTAGATTTCTGTAAAAGCAATTCGAGGAAGGAAAGGAAATGCCCCAAAGATAAATGTTAGCAAAAACCGAATGAAAGCAGCAACTTGCAAACGTATCAATGTCACAAACTTTAATGTATTTCACCGGAACTCTAGGTGACAGACATAACCAAAAATGTGCATAATTGTGACGAGGAGGGAAATACAAGAAGGTCAGACAGCCTTTGTGATCAGCTTCCCTGAGTCAATACTTTATACAGGTCATGAATTTTTCAGATGCAACATGTTTGGAGGTGTCTTTACCAGTTTTGTACATTTAGACACCGAAACTGTTCCCCAACAAATGAAAAGACAAGTCTTCGAACAAATTCTCAATGGGATTTACGTCTGGACTTTGACTAGGCCACTGTAACACATCACCATGCATTTTGTCAAAGCCGCTGCTTCAGCCTCTATTCAAGATGTTTGCAGCTTCTCATAGATTTTGTTTTTCCATTTTTACCATCAACTCTGACCAACTTCTCCTCTTTCGGCCGCAGAAAATCTTCCTCCCCTCAGCCTGATGCTGCCGCCGCCATGTTTGGTCAGGTTTCCACCACATGTTTAGGCCGAAATACAAAAACGGCGTTTTGTGTTCAGGCCGAAAAGTTGAATTCTGGTTTCATCTGACCAGAAAGCTTTCTCAATCCCAGCCATATCTACTGAAGTTTGTGGTTAAAATGCAACAAAATATGTCAAAACGTCAAGAGTTATGAATACTTTTTCAAAGCTTTGTTGTGTTTTCTTCATTACAGTCATGTATGACAAAGCAGCACAGACAGGTCAGCCGAGGTCTCCGTCATGCGTGACTTTTGCTCATAATCCTGCCAGAGAGACCTTGGGTGAACTCACAACACACACAACGCTCCGCATGTTAAATAATTGATTATCGCCTCTAAATAATAGATAACGATGATTATTATCAGTCACCTCCAGAGGGTACCCCCCCCTGCTGGCTTCTGGACAGATCCAGTGAACATGATCACGCGGTGACCGACATGAACCTTGTTCTGGGAGTCGCACTCCTCCAGCCCAATGTGTCAAACGCTCGCAATATTTATCTGGGAGGTGTTAGGCGGCGCCTCGTTGTTTAACTTTCTTTCTTTCTTTTTTTTTTTTTATGGCTCAGAGTTATCCATCACCTCCAGGTGGAAAGAACTGTGTTTACAGAGAGCTGTGAACATGAATCTTCACGACTGAATGTGAACCATCCTCTCATTTCGATTCTGTCTGCAGGGATTTGTTGCCATTTGTTTTCAGTTCGTTTGGGTCTTTTCTGCTACAACTCCAGATAACAACCACTTCACTTCTGGTTCTGCTGGAGGTTTTTCGCCTGTTGAAAACAAGTGTTTCCTCTCCACCATCCCCCTGTGCTTCTCCAGAACGACATCTTGATTTGATTTGATTTGGTGCAGCCTTTCGGGGGGTTTTTTTGTTTTAAACAGATTGTTGAACTGCATTATAATGGTGTGTATGGAAATCCGGGAGGATTTGAATTGATTTCAGCTGAATATGAATTGGTCGAGTGTTTGTGTCATAAAGCACTTTGAGATGAGATGCGTTTGGGGGGGAAATAAATGAAGCTGAGATCAACTGAATTACTGGCTGACCTGAATCTTAAACGATGCTTTCCTCGTTTCAGATTACCAAAATTATTATCTACATGCCAGATAACATCAAATTAAGAACAAATTAATTAAACAAATTAAATTAATTAAACAAATTAAGAAATGCGAGATTAGCGTGACTTTAAGCAAATTTGGAAAGGCGAGATATAATGGCTTTGTGAGCTTCTTAATTCACAACATTCGGAGTTGTAAAGTGTTCATACTAAAGTCTGATTACAGTCACATTTAGTAGTATGACACTCAAAAAAAATATTTAATTGTTTAGAAACCGAACGTCTAACCATCGTTAAAGGAGACCTCAATGCAAAATTCACATTTTGCACATTTCTTGCACTTCCATCTGGGTCTAAAAACAACCCAAGCGAGCGCCGATGACTTGTACAGTGATTGAATCAAGATAGACCTCATGTTAACGGACTGAATGTTGATAAGCGGCTGAAAGTGATGGGATTTGAGCTGGATCTGTTTGTTTTAATGCAAAGTAACATTAGAGAATTGTACAGGGATTCGGCGCGACGCAGATCAGTGAAGCTGAAGTGAATTTCCTCTACTTGTTACAGATCACAAGTAGATCTTTCCTTTCGTCCACGCCACACACAGAGCCTTTTCATCTTTTTAACAGGACATGATGAAACACACATATTCTCTTAATCTTTGATGGTTCAAAGCTCTTTGGGTATTGTTTGAAGATTGCAACACTTTTTTTTTCTCTCTTTAAAACAAAATATGTTTTTGAAGTGTGTTGTTACAACAGGTTTTTCACCACTTGGTCCCTAGATAGTTATCTGTGTTTTTAATTCAGATTTCACAATAAACGCAACGGAACAAATGCTGGGTTAGTCGATGGAAATATCCCATTAAAACGACGACGGATTCCTTAAAGAGAAAGTGCAGGGGGTGCTTTTTTTTTGTTTTCGGTCAAAAGGTCATGAGTCATATATTTTCGCACAAAATTCACAGCACATGTGTAACGAAATCCACACAAATATGCACAAGACTCCACTACTGAAGGAAAACGAGCTGGAGCTAATTTACAGTTTGAAGCTGCAGGATATTTGGATAACCCAACAGAGTTTAGCATTTCTCTTGAAATGTGGCGGATCGCGTTGTTTTTAAGAATCTAGAGATAAACTGAGGGTGGATTTTCCGGGAAGACAAACATCCCAAACACACATTCAAAGAAAACCTCAATTAGTTTAGGCGAAAATACAGTGAAGCTGCTAAAGCGAGGTGAGCAACACCAGAAGCAACGCTGTCTTAAAGTTGCACTCCCCAGATATATATCAGTTTATAACTAGTACAATGTCAAGCCTCCTTTGGGCTCGAAGAAGCCGCATTTACAGCATATAACTTCGGCTGGCTCAGCTTTAAAGTGGGAGGGATATTAAATAAAACCCGTTCAAAACAGTGAAACTAATCTTTTTTTTCTTTTTTTTTTTTTTTTTTTCTTCAAATATTATTTGCTATAGTTACCAGCAGATACATAGTGTCTGCAGCTTTCAGTCCAGCCGGCCCCACAGGTGCATTTTTGTGATGATCACGTGTGGACACGCCCCGCCCCGCCGCCGTCCATTAAAACGCAGCAAAAGTCGTCGCTCCGCTTCCACGGAGCAGTCAACGGAGCCGACGCGGCGGAGCGACGGAGAGAGCCGACGTGAAACGAAACCAGCGGGTCCCGCGTGCGCGCAGGAGGCGCTCCGGCGGCAACATAAATTAGTAACGCGAAGCTGCTGGAAACTGGACCAAGGAGCCCGAACCGGGACTCGGCGGTCGGACTCTGAGGATATTTTTTTTACTCTGGAGAAGGCCAGCCAGGTGAGTCTTCCTCTGCGGGCAGCCACGCGTGTCTGAGCTCCGTGTCAGGGCGGTCGTGCGTCAGCGGTTTTTTTTTGTTTGTTTGTTTGTTTCTTCTTCTTCCCTGCTTAGATTATAGACTCTGAAGGGCGCGCGCGGACTGCGTGACAGACGAGCCCTCGAAGTCCGCTGCACTCTGGCGTCCATAATTTACAAGCTGCAGTCATGCTGAGGGAGGAGGTGGTGATGGTGGTGGTGGTGGGTTCCGTTTTTCTTTGGGGGCAGCAGACACGTTGAAATCCCCACGTGAAGTGATTGGCTTTTTAAAACCATTAGTCAAATTGAGTGGAGCAGGGTTAAAGTACAAGCAATGATAAGTGGAGGGATTATATGGGTCTTATCAGATTCTTTCTTTCTGTTTAATTTTGGGTTTTCGCTTATTTCTATGCAAACCTTTTTAATTATTTATTATTGTTTTTTTTAATGATTTTCTTGGCCAGTCTGTATTGAGATGTAAGATCATCACCCTGCAGGGATGGGTTGGAGTTTTAACTGACAGCTTGCTCGCATCACTACATGATTTAGTGAATTAACGCCTCGTGTGTGTGCGTGTGTGTGTGTGTGTGTGGGCGTGTGCGTGTGTGTGTGTCCGCCCCCTTCTTCAGCGCGAATAGGCTGCAGCAGCGCCAGCCAGGCGGTTCGGTTGCACGCTGGAAATTCAATTTGTGGAACCAGGGAGGGATCCCCGGCCTTTTCCACTGCAGGAAACCCGACAGAGGAAGCAGCAGCAGCAGCGGAGGGCCTGCTCTTCTGCACGGCATGAGGAACTGGCTCTGCAGCATGCACCGCTGCGCCGCTCGCTGAAGGCGGACACGCTGCAGGAATTTGACAGAGAGGAGAGGAGAGGAATTCGGTCGGACCGGTTGCTGACCACAGCGGCGGCGCGCTTCCAGGGCTCGTCGTCGCCATTCCTCCTCCGGGGGCCGGAGGGGGAGCGCACGCACGCCGCGGCCCCTCGGCTGGCTCGCCGCGGAAATGTAAACACAGGTCGGGCTGGATTTTAAACCGCGCACTCGGTCACACCTCCTCCGTCAGAGATGGAGACGGAGAGGGTCGACCCGGAGGAGCAGGAGGGAGACGCCGAGCCGCCCATGCACAGCGTCCACGGAACCAACCGGATCCGGCCGTCCTCCTACCGGGCCCTGCGCAGCGCCGTGTCCACCTTGGCCCGCCTGGACGACTTCAGCTGCGAGAAGATCGGGGCCGGCTTCTTCTCCGAGGTGTTCAAGGTGAGCAGGAGGAGAGCGCACCCTTTTCCTTTTTCACCTCACATCCTCATTAAAACTGAGCTTTATAGACATAAAGCACTCAATGTTTACCTCTTTAATCGAGAAAAAAAAAAAAAAAAAGTTTTTGCAAGCTTGCAAAGGAAACTTTTAAAGAATAATTTGGCTTATGCCTAAAAAAATGGAAAAACCTTTTAAAAGCAGTTTGTTTACAGCGATTTACATTTAAACTGGTAAAAGCTGTATCTGTATTTATTGCTGGCTGGTCAGGTGGTTGGAAAAAAAATAGATATAGAAATGCACTGCTATGAACCAAAAAACGACCAATTGGAGCCAAAAGGAAGGTCTTAACGCTGTCAATGAATCTCATGTACTCACTGCTAAAATGTGCTAATGGAGGAAAACCCTTCATCCACTGTCATCAGTGGCTATGCTAACTAGTCTTTGCATTCACTACAGATCTGCTAACAGGAAAAGCAGGGGGCTAAGCAGCTCCACACTACTGTGATTGACAGCGCTAAGACCCACCTCCTGGCTCTGAATGGTTGTTTCTAGTTGGCACTTTGAGCAGTAAAATATTTACAGATAACCTGAACTCTTTCTAACAGATTATCTGTCTCATACTATACTGTTCAGTGGAAAAAAAGCTGTGTGAACTGGATGCATTCATGCTGGAAGATCTATAAAACAATCACATGTGATAAAGTTGAAAACTTGTGGTATAACTAAAGTCACGACTATACCTTCCTGCACCATATGTGCAACCGAATTCAAGAGAATTCGGTTTTGAATACAGTCTCTGACTTTTACACCCGTACTTGACGGGTGTGCTGATTACCCACCTTCCTGTTTTAAACTGCGTTTCAAGACAGCCGTCTGAAACGCAGCCAGCGTCCATTTTACAACACCTAACATCAACCATTAAACTATTGTACCGCTTCGATTATTGTGTATATGACTATAGCCAGCTAGCAGATGCTGTTTGTATGGACATATGCCTTCGAGCCAAATGCCATTCAGTACCTACCAAACTCTTGACTACACAGAAAGTCACGTAAATGGGTATGTGTGTCTATCCCTGTGCACATGTGCTTCTGATATGAAATGCATAACAACAGGTCTGCCCCTCCCCAACATGTTGCTTTCGTTCCATCCCCCTCAAAAGATGGAAATTTGCTTGTTTTGAAATATTTTGAATTATGAAAATGGCAGGCAGTCCTGGTTTGGAAACTAAAGAAGCATCGGCCTTATGAAGGTCACATTGATTTCAGACAGTTGGAAAACTATGAGAAGCATAATCACTGAGCCAGATTGGGAACCCGCCCACCTAATATGAACTTGTTATACTTGTGTCAGTCTATGCAGAGTAAAACTCTATCAGTCAATGTCGTACAAGCTGCAGAATGGTAAATTGCTTTGTATTTATTTTCAAATAAAAAAGAAATTGGATTATATTGTACATTTTAATTTGAAATACAGACACTCTAAATATAGTGAAACCTGCACTATTAATATTTTTTTTTACCCTAAATGACCGTGAGAATCTCATACGCCTGCCTAATTAAAGCCATGCGTGTGTTTGGCTGTTTGACCAGGCGGGATGAGGTATTGACCTGCTGCCATCTTTATTGACCATCGTGAGGTTTCACGTTGTGTGAAACGAGTGTCAACTATGGCAACCGCTGCATTCAATACCAAACATGCGGAAGAGCGAAGGGGTTTAGTGGTTAATAATTGTTTCTGAACAATGTCCCACTGAACATTCATCATACATCAGTTGTCACATGATTATATTTGCGTTGTTTTTGTGTGTGTGTAACGTGACGCGGTCTGCGCAGGTAGATCAGGTGTGCGTGTGTTTGTAACTCTACGCTCCGCTCTGTGTGCGGGCCAGCAGCCTGCGTCCTCCGCTCGACATGCTTCTGCTCACTTCCATAGAGCCTAATTGCCGGGAATGCTTCGTTAATAACTGCGTTAAAAATGGCGCATTACAGACGGCGGCTGACGAAGGGGCGAGTTGAGTCACCTGAAAAGTGATTAAAAGAAATTAAGCCTTTGAAATGCCTCCAGTTTGTATTCAATCGTCTATAACATCACAATCATATTGCACATTACATGGAGCAATGCACTCATGTAACATGCCAATGAAATCCTTGAACAGATGGCTCTGTTCTCACTGCCATGTCCCATGTACATTTTAGCTTATCATATGCAAAAGCAACATATCATTGCAGGGTTTCCTCCAGAAAACTTGCTAAGCCTGGTGGTTGGGCGCTAGAGCAGTCATTCATCCAGCCGCCCGTTGTGTTTTTGAGCTAAAAAATGTTTAAAGTTGACAAGAAATTAGAAAATCTCACCTGTTGTTAGAAAACGAATACCTGAACACCAACTATAAAGTCTTAAAAAATGCAAACATTTTAAAAATACTTAAATAAATAAGAAATGCTTAGCCTGGTGGCCCGCCAGGCTTATAATACACTGAGGGAAACCCTGCATTGAAATGATGCAATGTACGTTTCCTTGATATTGTCCAGCCTTAAACGTAACTTTAGATGTACTCATCCTGTAGTTTGTAAATAATTTAGTTTTTCTAAAGAAGTTCCCATTAGGTATGCAAACATGTCTGTTTATTAGGGATAAAATAGTAGTAGTTGCTATTAAGGTAATCAGAACACAATGAAGCTTTGTTTATTCTAAGATGAGATCATATTTTTATTAACTCTTTTTTTCTTTTCTCAAATTTTGTTATGAACATATTTTGAAATAACTTTTGATGCTATATGTGTTCAGACTGAATAAAAAAACCCTCTTAATTTCAAATTTTTAATTTTGAACGGGGTTCTAACAGGTTGTTTAGCATCAAGGCTCAGAGTCTTTATTGTACTTGTTCCAGAAAATGTAATAATTTATAAGCTTGTAATGTTTCTTTCTTAATCAAAGTAATGAGGGGAAAATCAACATGATGTTGACTGGAAGATTATCTTTGCAGCCAGTCTTATTGATGAATTTAAAAGGTAGCTATATTATCTTATTTCTCAGTTTTTGCCGTTGTTTTTATTGCGCAACATGTTTGCTCATATTGATTTTCTGTTACGGTGACTTGTGGTTTTTACTGCACGTGTCTTTGTGCATGCTTCTCCCTGAGTTTAAAGTTCAGCATTATGTGGTGATGGACACGAATAATCAGGGCTGCAGAGTTACAGTTGACAGATTTGTCTCTAACCTTTTGTAAATTGGCTTCATTTTGAATTGCCATGGTTTAAACGAGAAGATTTAGACATATTTAATGCTTCTAATCTTCATGATAAATTTAAGTGTTGGGTGATTTTTTTATTTTTAATTTTTTTTCTGCTCAGGTTGCCATCGCCTTGCTGGTTAGAGTTTCATTGTGTCGTTGGCACAAAAGTATGTCAGTGTCTATATTTAGAAACACAGCATCTTGTTTAATACAAAAGTGTGCTATGCATGCTTTTGAAAGTTATATGGGAAAAGCACAGTGATGGAGAGTCCCTGGAGGAGAAAATGGAGAATCGGTGCTCGACATTTTGAGATTTCTTTTGCTGTTTCTCTAAAATGAGCCGTTCCTGAATGTGTCATATCATTTCTTCATATGTTGTCAGATGGGACTGTCTTGTTGTTCCCTATTTTAATATCAAAATTCATGTATTTGTTTTTTTTTTGTGCCCATATTTAAACCTCGTTTTATACAGAAGTGGTCACTAAGGATGGTTGAAACTTGAATCTTCCATTTTGACGGACTTTTTGGTTTCTTGTCCCGGTTCTCCTTTCAGTGTGAAGCCGCTCCCTCCCTCCGCTGTGGCCTTTGAATTTCTAATGAACATGCAAATGCAACCATGTTTACAGCTGGCATGTCAGGTTGACGCTTATGCTGCCCTTTGATAGCACAATATAAATGCAAAATTGTCACCGCGGCTATCGGTTACCTTTTATTTTTTTCTTTAAAAAAAAAGTTTTCAGACACGCATGACTGGACGGTTGCTGCTGTATCCTGGTTGAGTTTGGAGAAAATGGGCTCGACTGTGTTGTGCAGAACAAACTGTCTGAGATGGCTGTTGTTTTAAATGAATTTAGGCTCCACTTAATGTGCAGGATGGCTGCTTTGAAATGGATGCTCTGCACTTGGTTACAGAGAGCCTGGCCTCCCGCCTTGTGCTGCTGTCGAGCTCCAGATCAATGGAGGATCGCTGCAGGCGGACGGGCAGCTATTCACCTCGTCTGGGTTGCAATTGTGCAATCTGAGGGGCTGGAGGCATTAAATAGTAGGGGAGGAGAGGGGGAAACAAATCCTTCAGGTGCCGTGTTTGAATAGTCTCCAAAATGTTCCAGTGCTTCTCCTCTCATTTCTGCGTCGGCCTCCGAAACCTGACGCTCCAGGAGCAATAAAGCCGCATCAATCCGAAATGATTTTCGCCATCAGTCAGCAGTTGAGATAAACTCGCAGGATACGATTGCATGTTCGCCGTTTTACAGGCCTGCGAGTTTTACAAGGAGCAACTTGGATCAGTTTCTAATTGGATTACTGTGTTATCGCGTCATGTTTGAGCCCTTTTTCCTGATAATCGACGAGATGTTTGCTAATGCCGATAACACCTGCTGTCGACGAGGCTGTTGCGTAACAAACCTCCTGACTGATTTAAGTTTTGTTTTGTTTGCAAAATTTACTGGAGCATCATAAATCACTTCTTTTTTTCTTTAAATGTTTACTCATGGGTTAAAGACTTTCAGATATTACCACTGGGCTGTCGCATGCACTCTTCTTCTCTCTATAGAGTTGTATTTGCTTAAAATAGGTTTTTATTTAAAAAAAGCTGCGTTAGCTTCTGCGTGTTAGCTCTGCAGTAGCATTAGCTGCGTTAAAATGTCCCTGATTCCAGCTAACGCCAATGAAGACGTTTGTCACAATTTGGCTAATTTGTTAAAGGTGCAAAATGTTATCTTTATAGTAAAACTGATGCAACTTGAGTTCAAGCTAGAGCAGATTCTTAAAGCTAACTTATAAAACCTCCTCTCTCTGTACCATGTATTATTGAGTCATTAGTACAGCGGTGAAACGATGCCAACAAGATGGTTTTACACAAAACATAGATTCCCTCCCCCCCCTTTTCTTTTTTTCTTTTTCTAAAATGTTCCAGTATTTGTGTGTAACTACTCTGCAGTTTTTGGCGCAACGCTCAGGAGGAGCACAGAAAATGTCGTGGTTGGACAGTGGCAGAGTTTGGGTACATAAATGTTCCAGCTGTTTGTAATTTACCAATATTTTCTCTTTCTGCGAATATATTCCGACATAAAGATGTAAAAATGACTGCATTGGGCGGCTCATCCTCAGCACGGTCTTCCAACATGGCAACCTTTTGACCTTTGCTGCATGCGTTGGTCAGCACCCAGCTTTTTTTATGTTCTATAATGTAAAGCCCATTGTTGCCACAAAATATTATAAAAAAGACAAATTACACTCATTACTATTTTAATTATTGTACATAAACTGATACATAATTGTAGAAGCTCTTTTTTTCTTTTTTGTTTTTTTAAAAACTGACTTTCACACAAATGTTTTCTCTACCACAAACCTTTTTAAAGCATGTTTTCTCATGTCAAAATGCCCCTAATTCAGTTCTCCTTTTTTAGTGCCGCTTAAACCCTCTATACACATATTTTTACGATTTCAAAAAGCTCACTTGATAGAAAGTACGTGCAAATGGCTGCAGGAGTTCGTTAAAGGCCAAGATATCTTCAGACATTGTTTTGTTGGGTATTTTTCTTTTAGTCCAATGTTAAGATTGCAGCAAATATGTGTATTTGTCAGCACATCAGCTGAAACCTGGTGCAGGGTTATAATTATAGCTAAAAAAAACAAGACCCTGGGGCATTTTGCTGTTTCCCGGATCATGTTTTATTAGCCCATATTAAAAGGGGCCCAGAAAAAGTCCCATTCATTTTAAGTGTAACGGTTTTTATGGAACATCCAGGACCTCATAAGCGACGACTCTTTGAGGGGACTTCAGTCGGTTTCTTCTGAGCTCTTCGCCCAGCTTTGGCTTCATCCAAAATTCATTATGTTAGGAAAACATCGGCGAGGCTCAGGGTTGGGCCTCTGCTTGTTATCTTTAGAGTCTGCAAAGCAGAGAAGAGAGCATTATTGTAATGACAGGCTGCAACCCAGATGGAAAAACAAGCGTACCAGTGGCTCAGTTCTTCTAAAATATGATCTGATGATGAACTGGAGACGAGAAAAGGGATAAAGATGGGATTAGTGCGACAGTACACAGTGACCATGATTGAAAACCTTAATGTCTGCATGTCAGCTGCTTGTGACGGTGCAATAATGTGGAGGAAACAGGCCGGCAAAAATTTCTGGTGCCGTCGCCTCTGTGGGTTTACAGATCCTGGTAATACAGCTGCTCAACATGCCACAAATTAACCATCAACTTTATTAGATGTGACATTATAAGCTTCAGTTCTACTACGTTTAATTTCTTTTTGTTTTAAGATTTGTGAAACTCGGATTGAGTGAGTGATGGGGAACTACAAAAGTAATAATTTTCTGACTTTTGATGAACTGCCCAAGTCATCAATATTTCACTCATCTGCTTTTGTTTTTTTGTTTTGTTTTGTTTTTGGCTGTGGAAACTAAATCACAAACACAGCAACACGCCCCGAAACGAAAGAGGTAATGATTGTTTTAGAAATAAGTGCGGGAAATTACCCAGCGGGACAAGTTGAGATTTGACCGGTTCCTTGTGCAAAACCCGATGGCTGGAAGAATTTCAGCTCGGGAGGAATCCGTCGGCAACAAAGGAGCGACGAGAAAAAGCTGATCCTCAAAGCGCCATCCGTCAGCGGCTGTCTCCTGTGCTCCAAGATCGGCTTCCAGCGTTTGGGATTTACGTGGCTGCGCTGCATTTTGGGTGTTGGTGTTGCAGAGCCAATGCAGACTTGAACATCAGAGCCTGAGCCTCTGATGTTCAAGAGGTTCAGGCTCGCTCTTTTTGCTGCCGTTGGCTGGATCCTGCTTTGCTGCCACTTGCTGCACAGCCATCAGGCTCTGTTTATGTTCTGCACTGTCGCACAAACACGAAAGCACTGAAGAGCCCAGAGCGTGTGCCTGTCTTTACTTGAACCTTTATGTTTTTATGTTTTGTTTTTTTGACGTATTTCTACTGGACCGGGGAGTAAGATGGTTTGTGCAGCTATTGCCCAACACCCATGTTTTCCTTTCTGTCAGTGTTTTTCTAGTTTTGTCTCCAGAGATGGTTGATGTTTGTTTACATCAGTTCACAATGAGCGTTTCCGCCCATCCACTTGTTGGCAGTGCTGTAGTCTTTAGCTAAACCTCAAGGAGGACCACTCCCCTGTGAGAAGAGAAACAAATGACCCATGGTGGCGTCTGTGTGGTGAAATGCGTTTATGATGGAGCCGAGCTCGTTTGTTTTCTGTCCCATTAGCTTTAGAATCTGATTTATGAAACATTAAAAAAAGAAAATTACACTCATTCAGACTGGTGTGAGGGACACATCAGCTTTTTAGATTTAGAAGTCAGCCAAGTCAAAATTTTAATCATGTTTTTTAAAGGAATAGTCCATGTATAAAGCATGACTGCATGAGGTAAATGGCTCATGTGATTCTGTAGCATCTGCAGCGCAAGCTGCAATCAGTTCAGTCATCTTGGAATAACCTTTAAACATTTTGTACCTGTTGGCGTCGTAAAATGTTCACAATCAGGGCTATAACTACTGATCACTTTCACAATCAATTAATCTATTAACTATTCTTCACTTAATCAGATTTTTTTAAAATTGCACATGGTACAGATTATTCATTTAGCTAAAAAGGCTAAAGCTAACCACTTTAGCCTCTTTATCCAGTATTAGAAATGCATTAAAAGATGCGTAAACAAATCATTCAATTCCTTTTTTAAAAGCGTGTTGCAATAATATATAAAATGCAATAATATAGTTTTTTCTTCTTTTTTTTTTGTAAATCTGAAATGAATGAAGCTGAAACTATCCCACTTGAGGAGTTTGGTTGTAAATTCATTTATAGCCAAAGTGTCATCTTAAAATCTATACATATGTTTTGTAAGATTTTGGCTTAATTACCACTTTGAATATGTTCTTTTCAGCAAATTGCCTTTTTTGAGTCAATACTCAAAAAAGTATTATATTGGACACTTGATCAATTACTAAATTAGTTGACTATTTCAGTACTCGATGTACCCGTTTACTCACTAAACACCCTAGGAACCTACAAGACAAGGAATCATGAGCTTTGTTGTCTGTTTAAAAATAGTTTATTTAATCGTGTTGCATTCTGGGTAGTAAAGTCTAGCAGCCAAGAAGTGATTTACAGGCAGCATGCGAGCAGGAATGCATGAGCCACCGATGACTGAAAAGGTGAGCTAAGACCTGTTGGCACATGCGTTGATGTTGACACATCCCTTTAAACCTTTGTGTAATTGTTCCCATCTCTTTATAATGACATGTGTGACCAGGCTGCCTTTGTTGTTTTAAAGTTTTGAAAAGTCTTTATCAGACACAATAAAACGGCTAAAATGATTAGGCGACGTTAAAAAGAAAAAGACAGAAACCTGAATAAAACGATGCAACCACAAGATCAACAAAACTCATTAGCATCAAACTGTTTTTATTTACATTTTTACAGTCGTTTTCAGATTAACCTAAACTATGAAAAGTGAAAAATGTCTTTTTATTTTAAATTAAGTTTTTAACATTTTTATCACCTGCTGAGTTTTGTTGACTTAAACTGTTGTCTTGAGCTCCAGTGATCCTCCATGTTTCGTCCTTGAGGAAGGATGGAGTCGTTCACTGCTGCACATCAGAGAGGTGACCTCTGACCCCTAACAGAGCCAGCGCTCCCTGCTGATTGGTTGACTGAACCCCATTTTTCCGACTTCCTCGTCGTCTCGCTCGCCTGCATAAAAACGCGCCGGAGCATTTACGTGCCGCTTCATGCTTAAAGTGAAAGCAGGATTTTAGGTGGCGTCTCCGACCTCTTCGGGGAATTGGGTGATTTTCTTAAGGTTTGGAGAGGCTCCGCCCACTCTGTAAAGTTTAACAAATTGTTTACACACATCCCTTACACACAGTAAGGGAGGTTTGTCAGTACTTCACCGCCACGCTTTCCAGCTGAAACTTTACAGTCGTGTATTGACTGATGTATGACTTCTGCTGCTGTTTGGGGGGGAAGTGGTGCAGAAACCATGAAACCACCAGGTTTCCAGAGCTGACCCTCTGCCAATGACAGTCACTGAACTGTGTTTGTAGCTGGTTTTCTGGTCCCACTCAACCACACTTTCTTCCCTCCGACCCCAGCGAAGCATGCCATGTGCTCGGCACACATGGTTTTCTTATTTATACTGATGGTTGCAGTCAGCAAGGTGAGAGCACAGTGTGGGTTTCTTTACACGAGGAAGTAAAATTATTGCATAGATTGGCTAAAAATCTGCATGAATGGGAAAACAGCATTAAGGGATTCAGAAAATTATTTAAATGTGTCAATTTTTCATTGTTTAAATGAATTTGAATGGGTTTTTTCCCCATTTTTAACCCCTAATCCTTTGCAGAAATCATCTTGCAATGAGTTTTTAATCTTAGATTTTTACACTTTTTCGCTGCATTTCACAATTTAAAGAGATGAAGTATCCTAGATACACAATTTTAATTATTATTTTGAATATATTTGCCTTTACATCAATGCAGTATTTTTTAAACCTTTGTTTCCTCCAAGGTCAGTTGCTGTCTTATTGAATCAGTCATCTCATCGTTTCAGCAAAGTGGTTTTAACTCCATTTCCAGCTGACCAGAAGTGAGAGCACTTCACAGGAAGAAGCTCATTAGTTCAGAAAAAAACACTTCTCACTATGACTCCAACTAGCTGAGCATCAAAAACTCCATTAGAATCATATCTATAAATGCTTTAATGCCTCCCCTTTGTGAGCGTTCTCCTCTTGTCTTTGTTGTGGGTCGGTTCTGTTCGCGGGGCCGCTGACTGACGAGCGCGCGCGCCCGTGACCTTTCGTCTGCTGACGGCAGCACTTTACAAAGCCGAGTGTGTTTTGCTGGAGAGCTTGGGGGTGTGTCTGAACTCATGTTCGTGTGCGAGAGTGAAGCAGGGGTGTGTGGGTAATTGCTTTACATCGCTGGATGATCCCAATGTGGGCATTCCAGTGGCGAGTCGGCGGCTTTGACCATTAAAACCCTGCGAATGAGACGTGTGTAAGAAACTGCTGCTGCTGTCTGAGAGGCTCGTTTCTGACCTCCACACCGCGTCGGGTTGTAATGATGACGAGTGAGAAGCCTGTTTGTTTGGAGGCTAAAATCTGTCAAAACAAAACAGCCGGGTCGAATGAGGCTGCATCAGCATTTGGCGTGTGTGTGCAACGCAGCCAGTCTGCAGTGTGAGTCACAGTGTGGCGGCTTGTTAATCCCTGGATTATAGATGAGCATGTAAGTATTTCTACAAGGATGTGTGAAGACAGATGTGGGCAGGGAATAGAGGGCAAACGGGATTTTTAGCTGCAGAGCTGCAGGTGCGGCACCTTCAATGTAGCATGAATTTATATTCAACCCCGTTTCCTCCAATACCCCTAAATAAAATGTATTGCAGCCAATTTCCTCCAGATGTTGCGTAGTTAATAAATAGTCTGCCTGTGTGCATTTAGACTATAGTTTAAATCAGTTTGAAGTATGCAAAGATTTGTTAGAAAACATCAGTAAACCAACAGGAGCAAGAAAATTGGAGCAGGTAAAGATTGAAACAATTTAAAGACGTAACGGTTTAAAATAAGATATTAAAAAGTCATTTTAAATGGTTATTCAGTGGTGGATTCTCAGCTTTTTGTGGATGAATGATTGGATGTATGTTTGCTTAGGAATGTTATTACTGTTGTGAAAGAAATTGTTTTATTTATTTAGTTTTTTATGTGTAAGAAGTAAAACAAAAAGGCAGCAGGATTAAATACGTTTCTACTTCTGCCTAACGGCTTTTTAAAAAAAAAAAAAACTATTTGAATTGTGAGTGTGGATATGTTTGAGTTTCCCTGCAGATTTATTTGTTTCAAAGTCTTTAATGTATGGTCCAAAGACCGGTTTACTTCAAATACATGACACTTTTACACATTTGTTCTGGTACTGGTCCCAGTACAGAGCCTGGAGTCACCAGCTGTGACTTTGAGATAAATAGAGTGACACATTTTCCTATTTTCATACGGCTTCCTACCAGAAAGGTAAAAACCAGCCAATAGCGTGGTTTTTACTGACATTATGATGCTTCATAGAATCTCTAAAAACTGTTGCAAAAAGCATTTAGCATCCAACGCCATTTTATTATGGTCTGAGTCAGTTTTTGTTTAGCTATTGTCATTTAATCTATACTATTTGCACTTCATAATAGTTCAGTGTTCTGTTTATCACATCTGTTTACAAGACACAAAAGTTTGCCCTTGTGACATGTGAAAGTTCAAGGTGGAGGAGGAATCCTTCCTCTGCAGTCTTACCCACGTCCCTACAGACCTGATTCATTCTGTAATTGCTGTGGAGAGTCAGATTATTCAACACGAGCTGCTTCATTTTCCACCTGAAGAGAAGGCGGCTTCATTGCCCTCAGGTGTGATTTGCATGCATGTATTCATGCGCATCCTGCAGCTCGACTCGGAAGGCTGCGATTTGTCCTCCTTCTCAGAACAAATGATGTCCTTTTCTTTTGTGCAAAGTTGCGCGTGTGAATACGCGCGCGCAAGTAAACACGGATGCAGGACTCAGATCTAGGCCAGTGTCACGGCTCGGAGGCTCTGCTCTTTGACCCTCCTCCTCCGCCGCTCCTTCATTACACGCTCTTCCTTCGCTAATGAAGGCGCAATCCGAAACCCTGCTGTGCCCCTTTGGCTTTATTATTAGCATGGAGGAAATTTGGGATACAGTCAAGCATTAAGGTCACAACTCCTGATTGCTGATGTAAATAACGGTCTGTTATTAGCAGCAGGGCGGACAAGAGAGATTTAGTTTAGTTTAGGATACAAAAAAATTATTTTATTTTTTAAGTTTGTTCAAATACTAAAATAAGTTTGTTGGACTTCTTGAAGATGTTTAACCTTTGACCTGGAGAGGAACCTTGGACTCTCAGGTTTTTATCCTCTTGTGAGACTGTTTACATCCTGGGTGCTGCTGGGGGGCGGGGGGGTCACATGTCAGTCCCTGACCTCTGTGCTCGTCACGTCAGTCATCAGGGCTGAATTAGTCGAGGTGCGGCTGCACGCCGGACCGAGAGTGGAAGGGTTCCAAGACCGCATTGTTAAATTTTAATTATTTATGGATCTCTCCAGGCGCGGTGTCGAAATGCGACCTGAATGTTGTCATCCGCGCGGGTCCGAGGGTGTGTGGAAATCCCTCGTGCGTCCAAACAAGACTTCTGTAAGAGGCAGGAAAACAGAAATGGTAGCGGCTGTGTGGACACAAACGGATCGAGTGACTAATTCACAATTTCCATTTCATACCCATAAACAACCATTTTGTTCCAGTGCACTGAAACCATTGGTTTATCCTCTGTGATATGGGTTATTACTATTAAGACAATTATTTACTTTGGCTGTTTTTCCAAAGAATTTATGTTTACATCTATTTTGGTTCTGATCACATTTGGACCCACTACTTTGGTGAAATCTGACATTTGACCCCTGATCCAAGCAGAATGACTTTGCGCTCCATCTTGGAAGTAAATGCTTATTTGCTCTACAAATTAAAAAATTATGCACAGCAAATTAGACCTGAAGCAGTAGGACATTGTCTGTGAGCAAAAAATTAAAAAAAGTTATGTATTGTGTTGCAAATGCAAACAATAGTTTCAGGCAGCTGACCAGCAGTAAACAGCAACAGGTGCAGGGAGAAACAGCCGGATGAAACGGGTTGCTCCAGGACTTTCTCAGGACTTTAATCAGTGGGTTCAGCATGAAATTGTTGCCCGGATGAATCCCTCTATACTTCAACAACGACCCATTCTCAAAACCAACCACTGAAAACAACCAAAACTTTAAAAGTATGAAGCTGTAAAACCCCAAAATGAACAGCAAGCCTGTTAGCTTAGCAAGGCTAAAACGGCTGTTATGATTCAGTAAACACAGGGGGGATTGTTGTGCCATAAATTCGATGAAGTAAATTTTGCAATAAGAGGAAGACTTGATTTTCCTGTTTTGTAAAACAAATATTTTACCATCCAGTCTCTGTAGTCTACAAGGCAACCAGAGGAAAAAAGTTCTTCCCTGTAACTGTTTTATTATAAATTGACTCATTTTAGACCAACTTGAGTGCAAGTTATGTTTCCAGGCTGTAGCGGCCTTGTAGCATCGCATGCTAACAGGTTATATTGTTTAGGTGAAGGAGACTCTCACGGGAAAAATCATGAAGTTGCAACTTTGCAGAGATTGAATTTCATTCAATTTAATGAATAACAAGCTCCTTCTACTCTTTCTGAGTACTATATTGGTTCATCCAGTTCCTCTAAACTCCATAACCAGCTGGTTCTGTGTAACCAGCTGGAGTGTTGGGTTATTCTCTTCATCTATTTATGAAACCATCTGTACTGTCGGCCCTCGGTTCATTATGCGTTGAACTTCTCTTGCTACAATTCTTCCCTTTTTTTTTTTAGTTAGCCGAAAACCTTTTTCACTGAACCTACAGTGGAAAATGCAGCCAGTGAAGAGTTTACACGAATGCATCTGGCTCTGTTGGGCTGCTCTCACAGCTTTCCTCCTCATTTCTGCTTGTAGTCTCGGGGTGAAAGAAGCAGCAACACTGACTTCTTCTCTCTGTGCCAAACAGCTCAGCTGTCATATCCTTCTGGCATAAATTTCTTTTAGAAGTCAAAATACATGCCAAGCAAATGCATGTCCTGGGAGTGCGGGGAGAGAGGGAGGGAGGGAGGGAGGAAGCAAGTTGCGTCTCCAACGTTACCATACCAGACGGCGCCATCGCCATGACAGCAGGTTTGGCCAGAAAGTGCAGCTGATGGTGCAGCCGACCTGCTAATGTTTCCTGGCCGGTTTCCAGAAATCGAGCAGCACAGTTTCCACACACACGAGTCTGGGAATGTTTTTGTTTCTGTGTTTCTACTCTTTTAAGATCAGTTGGGCTCTTTCTAGCGAACAGCGGGTCCGCACCAAGTAAAAGCTCCTTTTCTGACTGCTTGAATATTTCTCTTTGCGACTTTGGACACGTTGAGGTTGAAATCGTCCCGTTTTATCCTGTGATCCCAGGTGCAGCACCGCGTAACGGGTCAGGTGATGGCTCTGAAGATGAACATCCTGGCCAGCAACCGAGCCAACATGCTCAGGGAGGTCCAGCTCATGAACAGACTATCACACCCCAACATACTCAGGTAACTCGAACAATGATCATCACACGTTCATATACCTGCAAATGCGTCAGTTTCAAATATTCTATTAAATGTTGATTGAATTGGTCCTTGAAAAACGTGTGATTTTGATTGTTTTCCCATGTTTCCCTGCAGGTTTATAGGAGTGTGTGTCCATGAGGGACAGCTGCATGCTCTCACAGAGGTGAGGTCCTGATAAAATGTTTCATTTGGATTTGCCATGATTTACCTAAAAAGCAGGGTGATAGTCTCACCCACATTGGTCTTTATTGTATCAAACTGGCATTAGGAGAAAGTTTAAGCTTGCTTTTGTACTCGGGCTGAAGTGTTTAGATGATTCCCTGCATTAGTTAGCAGGATGTTCAGCCAAAACTCTGGTTTCCTGGCTTCTTGGTGTAAACAGCAAACTCTGTTGCATTTACAGAGATGTCGGTTTGGTGTTGGCCTTGGAAAAAGTGGCCCACCACTTCAGAGGAGCTAAAAGAAAATAAACTTGTAGCAAAAACCTGTTTCAACACACAGGGTCTCTTTGCAGTCTGGAAAAATGGGGAGATTTTGACATTTTGACGTCTGGATATTTGTGGAGGAAGATTGAACACCTCTGGCTTGAATTCATCATCCCCCAAGTTTCATATTTTTCCACAAAGTGCAGCATGGGGACCTTTGAATGACAACAGTTCAAGACCACACTTCTTTCTGGGTCTGATCTGCTTTTTTTTTTTTGTTTTGTTTTGTTTTTCTGTTTTGTGCAAAATAAGCACAAAAAAAGCAGCAACTTTGCATTTTTTCTTTCTTACCTTGAGCTGCTGTCGAGTAAACATGGAGCATCTGTCCCTGTCAAACCAAGGAGACAGAATCACCTGAATAAACACGCAGAGGTCAGGCGGCTTGTGTCACCTGTTCCTTTGCATCTAATATGTTCACCAGTGGTTACCGTGGTTACCCAGCAGCAAATGGGAAGCAACAGGAAGACTTAAAGTGAGATCTGGTGTATTCACACCCCTGTTGCTTGCGCTCGTGCTTGTTTTCATGTCGCTGTGTGTTTTCGACACAGAGCCTGATCTTTAGTTCCTTTTTTTTTTCATATATTAATGAATTGGCAGTGAGATAAACACTTGAAGACGAGCTGACAAGAAAAGAGGAAATTCAAGCGACCTTGTGATTCAGTTTGCAACTCATTTCCTAAGTTCTGATGTGGAGAGTTTTTATATTTCCTGCTGCAGCTCACTCACTTTATTTTCATAAGCTTTCAGTGGTATAAATTCAACTGCAGAGGCCTAGTTCAAGTCTTTAGAGCGATTATGAGGTTCCAACTCAGCAATTCAAACTTTTGCAGAAGAATTTTTATTAAACTGTAACTACATGATTGTGTTTTGTCCAAACTACAATAAGTAGCCGATAAGAAATGAAAATCATCATCTGTTTGTGGGAGTACTCCAATGTCGCTTTGCATCAGCATTGTAAGAGTTATTCATATCAGAGGTTCAGGAAAGGGTTATTAAATCTAAACCGAACATGTTTTTGTTGTTTTATCTCTTCCCGTGGTCCAGTACATCAACGGCGGTAACTTGGAGCAGCTGCTGGGCAGTGACGTGTATCTGTCGTGGGCCGCACGACTCAGTCTGGCTCTGGACATCGCCCGCGGACTCAAGTACCTGCACAGCAAGGGCATCTTCCACAGGGACCTCACCTCTAAGGTTAGCATCAGCACTGCCAGTAAGGTTACTGAACGCATGAGGATTTATGCAAATTTGCACTTTTTTGTTTACATTTAGACACATTTTTGTATAAAGTAAAGGCTTTCCTCAAGTATTGTCGCCATGCAACAAGATCTGCCATAACACCGCATTGCTCTAACTCCAGCTTTGCGACAGCAATATGCTGGAATCGGGTCAGAACAGTTCAGAATTAGAAATATTGGCTAATTGGCCTCAAAGTGACTTTTAATCCTAGTATAATCCGTCCAGATTGTGCCAAATTACTGAAAAGAGGCTCTTAGATGCAATTTATCTGTTTTCTGCCTAAAAAACTGATCAATTTAAAGAAAATGATATTTTTAAAGGAACAGCGTTAAATTTTAAATACCTTACATCTGTAGTTGGTTCAATAAGAGGTAAAAATAAAACTTCAATTCATTTTACAGATTTATTTTTTGTAAATTTCTTATGTTAAACAAATTGTCATTTTTATTGAAAGGTTCTAAGTCTTTTTTATGTAAACTATGATCATACCATCTGTGTGTTTGGATGTGAAGCATTAGATGGTAACCATTGTGACCTCTGACCTCCTGTGTGCAGAACTGTCTGGTGCGCCTGGAGAGTGGCATGTGCTCAGCTGTGGTGGGAGACTTTGGCCTGGCAGAGAAAATCCCAGATTACAGGTCGGTCAATAAAAACGTAACCATCTATAAACTTTCTGCGATTAGATAAGTCTCAATAAATCACATTCCTTCACTTCTTTCTTTGTGCGATATCAGTCATTCCGTATCTTTCTGAAAATATCTTCACTCAACTTCTCCTTTTTTTTTTTTTTCTTTTCCCTCTCCCTGCACCCAACCTTGGACACATTCAGATGAGACACAGTCACAAAAAAACGGGACCATTAATCACAGTAGATTAAGTTTTTAATGGTATGCAGACGCCAGTCGCCTCCTCCAAATATTGTGGTCTGACCCCCGTTTGCTCTCTCCAATAAAAGAATGGACAGATGGAGTAAATATTGACAGCTCTGAGTCTCGCTGCAGATGACGCCCAACTAGCTGTTGCTCCCATCATGCTATCTGCTCCTGTGTTTGCAGCTGCATTTAATCACATTTGTGCGGTGTGTGTAATTTATAGTCGTTCTGCACTGTTTGACAAGAAACAGAAGTTTTATTTTGTTTAGGGTTTTTTTTCTTCTTGGTGATTTCATGCCTCCAGAAGTGCTTTGAGATCAGATTCTGTTCTTAGCGAGCAGAATTACCACAATGTGGAAAAATGTTTCAGAAAAGTCACCCTTTCAAAATGCTGCTTGTGAAATAAATCTCCTGGCTGCAATCATAAGAGCTGGAATGAGAGCGAGTGTTCCCCTGGTTTGTGTAAAGTCACTATTTTAGAAAATTACTGGCACATTTGCATATTTCTGAGATCATATGTAGAAACGATTACGTTTAAGCCCCGGAAAGGAAGCACTAAATCCAAAGTTGGATCTGGTGTTGAGAAAGTAAAGCTGTGCAGCTGCAGAAATGATGATTAGAACGAGAAGCTGCAGTACTAGTCTTAGAAAAACATTTATGATCATTGGAGAGCCATGAGTTAGTTTTAGGGCATCTGATGGGGAAATTAAATTTGTTGTCAAAGAGGAAACATTGCTATTGTGCTCGTCCCTCGTAGTCATCACGCTCTTCATAGTTCTCGTCTACCTACCTGGTTTAGTCCTCATGCCCGACCCTCAGTCAACATTGCTGTCATTGTTCCTTATTCAGCTTTAGTCATAGCTTTATGACCTTATCCGTCGCCATTTCCTTCGTTCTTTCTAAACAGTTTGATTGTTTTAAAATTTACTCAATTGCTAACATTTGTCCATAATGTATGCAATGTGCTGGAAATGTTCTGGGCCGTAAATGGGATGAACTTATATAGTTTTCTGCTCTTTAACCATCGATGCACAGATCGGTAGGCAACTTGGGGTTAAGTGCCCTTGACGGGCAGAAGCTGAAATTGAACCTACAACCTTCTGATGGCAAGATGACTCCTCTACCCACAGAGCCAGTCGCCCCAACCATCTTCCGATGTGAAGACAGAAGCGTCGATCCAAACGAGGAGGCTGTTGTTAATTCAATATCTGGAAGCTTGGCCAACACGGACTGAACAGCTTTGTTCACTTCCTCCACTGCCGCTTCTAAAACGGCGCAAAATATTCTTCACAACTTCACCTTGTGTCCACTGATCGGCCCGGTAGAAAATCAGTACCGTCGTCGTCTTCAATCTAGTCTTTCTCACAGTAATTCTCATCTTGGTTAGCATTTTCCTCTAGGCAGTCGTCACTTGCGTCATTAATCCACGTTCTGGTAGTCCTCGTCTTTCTCATCTTCCTCGTTGCTGTCTCCTTTTCGTTTGGCATCCTAATAATTGCTCCCTCACCATTATCGTATTCTCGGTGACAGCAGTCACCACAGTCGTCATCGTAGATTGTAAATAATCAAAGCTGTAATAACACTTATTTTGCTCACATTCTACCACAAAAAGATACAAATACTGCCTATCAGTTTGCATATTTAAGATTTTTTTTTAAATAAATTAATCGCTCTTAATCACATTGCACAATATCTTCTTATTTTTGCTTCAGCTGAAACGTGTAGCTTGCAACAGTAAAACTCTTGACCCTAAAAAAGGGAAAACTCTGACCTTTAAACCGTCTCCAGATTGGAGGTTTCTCATCCAACTTCAAGTCTTCTGCCAAAGGAGCAGCTGCTGCTGCAGAGCTGAGCGTCTTGGCTGTGGTGGGTTTATGGACCAGGGGAAGGAAAATCAGACATCAGTACATAATGTTTATGGTTTTAAGGCTTGATAGTCAATTTTTTTATAAAAAGATCAACTTTTAAAAAGCAGTAAATTCTTGAACAAGCACACATCAGTTTAATAAATTCTTAGATGTTCAATATTTAATAGTCAGATATGTTATTATTTAGAGAGACTTTTTTTTTTCTTCAAGCTTTTGCCTGCAGAGTTGTGTCCTTTCTTCCTTTTTAGCTCTGCAGAGTCTGAGACGCCTCGCCCTGCAGCCTGACTCGCCTTCCTCATAGTGTGCTCTGCTTCCGCTCCCTGGTTCGGCCGAGCCACCGTTTGTGTTTACACAAGTGCGCGCCACTGTCGGGCGGCCGGGGGCCCCGCTCGTAACTTTCTTGCTTTAAATGCTTTCTGTGTGCATCACCTAGTAAAATATGAGCAGGAGGGAAACTGTAAACGAGGCCCAATATTTCCCAAGTGCGACATCTCTCTCTCTCTTTCTCCACCTGAATGACAGCCACCGTTTACTTTTGCATACTTGTGCCTCCATTTTTTTTTTTTTTTTAAAACAGCAGCTGGTGGATTGTGCGCCTGTCATCCCCGAGGTCGTGTTTGCTTTTCGTTTTTACTCAAACACATTTGCTTCCTGCAGCGACGCGCACCAGCAGAGCGGACGCTGTGTTTGTGTTGTTCGTCTGCAAAACGGCACGGCGTGCAGAAAGAATGAGGGAAGCAACAGAGATGATTGAGGAGTCTGTCGAAGGGGGGGGGGGGGGTTAGGAAAAGCTCCAAATATGGTCAAACTATTCCAGTCCCCCCTGCTGCTCCGCTCGCTGTCCCTCTGCTCTTTTTTTATTTATTTATTTATTTTGTTTTACTCCAACTCGTACTTGTCGGTCGAGCCGGTTTCCTTCTGTCTTCTGCGCATCCGTGTTTGTACCAGTCCACTTCTCCAAATGGTGTTTACACCGGGAGCCATGACCGTCTCGGCTCTTGTTTTGGATTTTCTGCTGCATCATAACCCGCCGTGGCAGATGGAAATAGAAACAGGGAGGAAGTAGCTGCCAGCAGGAGGGGGGGCTCGTGTGGGTGGGTGTGCGTGTGTGTGTGTGTGTGTGTGTGTGTGTGTGAGCGCAATCACATCGTCCCTCTTGCACATTCTTCAGTTCCTTCCTTTTTTTTCTGCTAAAGTTGCACAACAGTATCTCAACATAACTGAAAATACTGCGGTTTCTTAGATGCAGGGGAAGCACAGGCAAGCACACAAACACAGTGACCTCAGAAAACCTCTCTTCCCTTGGCTCTATGTTAATCAGATTGAGTGTTTTATTTATTTATTTGTTGCTTACATCGCCTTATAAGTGCCGCAGCTTAAGCTAGTTGATGCTTTTCAACAAATCCAGGGCTGCTGAAGTTGATTCATCTACTTCTGGTCTTGATGTTCATTGTAAAGGATATGAAAGATTCTGTGTTATGCTTGTTCCTGCAAATCAGGGTATTAATTTTGAATGAATTGTTTTTTTCCCCCCCACAGACATCAGTGTCCAATTTCATTAAATTCAATAGTTTTGTGCATTTTTTTTTTTTCCTTGTTTACCTTTAGAAGGAAATGTTTGCATACACTAAAATGCCTTTAAACGTTTGTCAAGCTTTTCTATATTTCTCATTATTAATTTGGAGGTGCATTTGACCCCCAATTACTGGGGGAAAAAAAGGACCAAATGTCCTCAAACTTAAAGTCGTACAGGTCTAAAATATGTACGTTATTGGGCGCATGAAAAACACCCAAAACCAACTCTGACTTACAGCAGAGTTTAATTTAATGTAAATGAGAAACCTTTTTTTTTTTTTATACAGTGCAAGTAAATATCTAATTTTATCTGTGGTTTCCCGCATGAGACGGTAAAATGCTTACACCCGAAGCGTGTCTCCTGTAACAAACAAATACAGACACTTAATTATACATTTTGGTCCAAATGTGGGAGATGTTGCTGCCACACGCAGTAATTTGACATCTAGAGAATGGCTACTGTTGTTTTTAGCCTAGGTAAATTGTTGCCTTGTATATGTAGCGCCTAAACTTGTTCGTTTTTATAAGTTTAAACCACAAACCTCTAAGTATTATTGGTCAAATGAGACCAGGATGTAAAACTTTTTTGCCGGCATGCAAAACGGGACTGAGACTGTTGTGAATAGTTTGTATTTTAACGCAGGTTATCCATAGGCTAGTCGTAGTTAGCATTAGAGCTAGAAAACCCCACACGTTTCAACTGAACTCAGGTGAACCTTGCGTTCCCGTAGTTCTCCTAATTACATCGCTTTCACTTTTGTTGTTTATTGTAACTCAACTTTAAAGCGTCTTTGTTCACTCTAGTTTTATATTATTCATACTTTTACCCCAAAATATCATTGGAAGTTAATTTCAACGGGCCGTTTAAAAGCTAGCATCTGAAAGCTACTGTTTAGCGTCGTTCTTCTTCTTTCCGCAGTGAGGAGGAAGTCCAGGAGCGTTTGGCAGTTGTTGGCTCCCCCTACTGGATGGCCCCAGAGGTGCTCAGAGGAGAAGTGTACAATGAAAAGGTACTGAAGATGAGTGACCTCCTTCACGCTTTAAGCTGAAGATTGTTCCCAGAGTTCAATGTCGACTGTGGGTGTAATAAAAATGCTGGTTGAATAAACCATGAAACTATGCAGTGAGGTAAAGCAATAAATGTGTAAATAATCATTTTATTGTTGAGAGAGCAAACAGACCGGTTATGTAATTGTAATATTTCCTCATTTGTAATTGTAGAGATTGGTGGAAATTCCCATTCAACACTGGAGTTAAAATATCGCAGATATACTCTTACCTGCTTTTAATCTACAAATTTGCATGTCTGCAAAAACATACTAACTTTGCACAAAAAATAGATATTATTGCAAAAAAATTAGAGGAATGGATAGTTATTGTTTCTTTATCCAATTTTTTTCTTGATTAATAACTTCATGGTGTCGCTGCAGGTGGATGTGTTTGCGTACGGGATCATCTTGTGTGAGATCATTGCGAGGATACAGGCCGACCCAGACGTCCTGCCACGCACCGAGGTACCGATTAAAGCTTTCCATGAGGGAGCCGAGCGGCTTAACTCCACTACACTGTGCGTCGCATCCACACCCTCTTTGAACCAGACCGATCTTCATGAGGAACGAGGGGGGAAAAAAAACTTTGCAGCCCAAACACAAACATGGCTGCGTCCATAACGCAGAAATTTTAATGTGGTGACATAACGACTGGAGCTGCTTTAAGCGAAGTCACGGCTTTATCACTTCGTCATCTTTTCTCTGGTTGTTTATCTTGGACAAACAGGAAGCCGGTTATCTCGACTGAGAATTCAAATACTGATAAAGGCCTCAAACCCAAGCGAGTGTTTGCATCGACTCAGCTTGACCCAACAATTTATGCCGTCTCTGACCACATAAATATTTGGACTTGGTTTTGAATATGGTGGTTAAACAGGAAAAACAGAAAAACCACACACACGATCCGATACACTCACTGGGAAATTTCACAATTCAAAAACATCAAATACTGCAAGCTTTTAAAATGTAATAAATTATTGTTGCAGACATTGATATGAATAAATTGCTTTAATTTCTTGATAACTAGTCATGGACAAATGCTTTGGTTGCAAGAAAGTTGAGTTTTTGTGGTATTAAATCACATCAACCGTTTTCTGTTCTCTCTGAACAAATAGCAGAAATTAGCTTTAAATTAAGACTTTCTGAGGCTTTTTCTAAGTATCTGTACAGATGGTGTATTTGTCAGCCTGGTATTCATACACAGCTGCAGAAATTGCATACATTTCGGGCTGCAAGTGTTTCAGTACTTTGTTTCAACTCCTTTGGGGCTATAATAAGAATATTTCTCCACTCGGTATAATGGTTAGAGCCATTATCTGACAGAAATTAAAATGATTAGAAAGTGGACGATGACCACAGTGGACCTTTTTAGAAAGTCATTTAGAATGATTTTTTTTTTGTGTGTGTGTGTGTGTTTTCCTTCAGGACTTTGGCCTGGATGTTGAGGCCTTTCAGCAGATGGTTGGAGACTGTCCACCTTACTTCCTGGATTTGGCCATCGCTTGCTGCAATGTATGAAACGTTCATTAGATACACACATGTGCTCCATCTCCAAGATGGCTGCTTCCCATTCTGCTGTCTGTATTATATCTGCATATCTTCTGCTATGACTATAGGGGAAGTTGAAGGAAGCGTTAGAGCTGGACTTGATGTAACTGTCGTATAAATGCAAGTTCAGGACATGGGTGGTTTTATGGGATCATTGTATACAAAAAACATAAAACTATTTGCTTTTATTTAAGAAGGAAAATTGACACCAGGGAATATGACTGCAATGAGAAGAGTCTCTGCTTGTTAAACTTAATCGTCTGTATTTGTGTGTCATTCTCAGATGGCAGCGAGACTCCGTCCGTCTTTCTCCCAAATCGTAGCCGAACTGGAGAAGAAGAAACGAGCCAAGAGAGAGCAGAGAGATGAACTTCCAGTGAAAGGTGAGACGTCGTTTGGGCACCACGTGACAATCTGATGTTTTCCTGTACTTAATCTGGCTTTTCTCTGTACAATCTCTTCTCCAGCCGTTGGGCCTCTGCGAAGGCCGTCCCTCTGCGACACGCTCGACCCGCGTCTCTCTCGCAGCAAGTCCGACATGCTGCACCCTCCGGACGCTCTCCCCTGCGTCACCTTGGCGCCTTTGGCCCGAGTGAACCCCTTCTCGCAGCGGGAGGACCTCAAAGGAGGAAAAATCAAGCTTTTCGACACGCCCAGCAAGTCGGTCATCTCCCTGACCTTCACCCTGCCGCCTCCGCCGGACTGCGACAACGTTCCCACACCCGACGTGGAGGTGGTCGACGTCCCCAGGCGGCACAGGCGGTGCCACTCATTGCCGTGTACGCCTCCGCCGCACATGGTGTCTGCGCCAAACACCGTCCTGGCTGAGGAGGAGTCAATGTTTGAGGTCAACAATGTGAATGGCGGAGGGAGCGAGGAGGACAGTTTGTTGGGAGGGGAGGTAGATATTTCTCTGACGGGTGATTCGGGTCTTCCGATTGAACCGATGTCGCTGAATCTAGTGGACCAAGAGGAGCAGGACATGGAGGACGAGCCCATGGACTGCACCGTCTCCCCAGACACACAGATCATATCGTCACCCCTTTACTCCAAGCACCCTCCTCCGTCTCACTCCTCCACTCCCTTTAATCCCTCCACATCTTCCGTGGCGAACGGCTGGAGGTCTGCCATCTCCAACGGGCCTCCCAGTCTGCCGCCTCTCTCCAATCTGGACAACCACAATGTGATCGTGAGCCGGCCGCTTGGCTGGGGCGCTCCCGCAGACACTCCTTCCGCCAACAACAACGGCTACCACTCCCCGCCCGCCGACCCGGCTGGCTCGTCCCCCTTCGGCTCCAGTAGCGGACACTCTCTGGACCAGGAGGAGGTCATCTCCTGTCCTGGCTGCTGCCTGGCCGGACTCCGTTTCCCTTCGGTGTGTCTGAGAGCCCCACCTCGTCGAAACCCCTACAAGAACTTGAACGGGGACCACGCAGCGTCGCACGGGCTCCTCTGTCCGGGACCCAAAGGCCTGCCGCCCTCCCCCACCCCCAACACCACCAACGCCAGCCTGGATCCAGGACTGACTCTGCCAGGAGCTCAAACATAAATCCTGAACCGTCAACACCAAATGCAAAGCTCTTCCCTGGGAATCAAGCGGGTCTTCTTAAAATTTGCACAGATTTTAATGCAGCAATACTTATTTTCCTGACACAACTTTTCATATTTTATTTTATTTTTTTGTTGTTGCACAGGCGTTTGTGTGTCTGCATGAGTTCATTAAAATACTGTCCAGACTTACAAAAAACGACTCTCTCTCCAGGAAACGCTGTGAGATTTTGCTGGTGGGCGCCCTCTGCTGGACTGAGGGCGCCCCAACACCCGATGTCATCCTGTGATTTGACTGATTGGACTCTTTGTCAGCATGTGAGCACTCCAGTTTGTGGCAGCGAGATCCCGTAAATTTACAGCTCTTAACGACTATTACGCCGGATGAAACTGGTGATGCTGAAATGAGGAATGTTAAGCTTAGTATTAATACTGTTGCAATGATAATTATTTTTGATGTTTAGTGCTGCTTCTGAATGAGCAGGCAGTTTTGTTTTCATGCATTTAATTATCAAGAGGTGTACAGATCATTTCTGGGGAGCGTTTGTTGGTATGCGAGTGACTGAGTGACTTTGTGTGTGCGTGTGTGTGTGTGTGTGACGATGAGTGTGCTGTACACTGTTAAAACTGTTTTTGTTGTATGATCTTTATTGGCCCTTTTGGTTGCCTGGTTAAGCACTTCAGCTGTATTATTACTGTTGATAAGGAAACTGTTTATCATTATATTTGGGAATGAATGGTCAAAGACCTGCTTAAGAGATGTACAGATTATTATTATTTAAAATGGCATTCAATAAAAAGATGGACTGTACTGATGTTTTGGCTGTTTTCTGTTACCTTCTTCAATGACTCCACATTTAAAGGGTCGTCTTATTTCCACAAATATTGATATTGTGATTAATCTTCTAAATACCTTCTCAAAAAAACAAACCAAACATAGTTGTACAGCTTTAACCATGTTTACATGCAATATGTATGGCTTATAGCGCTGTTATCAAGTTTTATTTACATGCATGTAATTTTTTATCTTTCTCTGCTAGTTTAAGAGCTTGGTAAAAAAAAAAAAAAAATTACCATTAATTTTGTTGTTTAAATGTAATACAAGTTGATAATTTTGAGTTAGATTTCTGCTAGCGACATGTTTTAAAACCAGAAACTTATCGTTTGTATAAAATGGAGGAAACTTGTAGAAGCTTTGGGTTTAACATTAAATGTGGTTGTCTTATGGTTAAGATATTTTTTATTGGCAAATATTAATGATGTGAAATTTTGTCTGGTTATTTAAATTGACGCTGGATAAAAGTTTATTTAATTTATCGTCTCTAGGAACAGATCAATGGATATCTTAGGCCAGTTCTGCTCTCTGTATGTAAAAATGAGCATGTTAGAAAAAATCTCATTAGAATTAATACCAACATTAATTCTCAAAGCAAATTGGAAAACTTGTATGTATTAAGAAGTATTTAATAGGTTTTCTTTGGTCAATGTATCATAGCAAACTCTGAAACGGTTTAGTAAAGTGTCATAAATACCCAAATTGTTTACGTTTTTTAGTGGTGCACGCTATAAAAGGTATTTAAGTGACATGAGAAAACCGTCATACTTTATTTTATGCACAAAACTCACATCAAGCTGGTGATTTGCATCATGAACATAGGAAATTATTTCAATACTTCATTTAAATGACAAAACGAGTTATTTCCTTCCCTCTTATCGATTCCTATTACAGATGATTCAATCCAGAACTTGAAAATGAATCAGCTGTTCACAGCAGTGATGTATTAAACAAGTGCACTCCACAGACTTTAGGTCTCCCATTCATGGTGTCTTTTCTCACCTTCCTCTCTAAGTGGATCACTTAGCCTGCCCTCTCTTACAAAATCAACCCGCCTGTAACTGAATCCTTATCCCTCTCCTCCACCTTCGCGCCCGTCGGTCTCTCCCACAGCCACGTCTCCTGCCTCCTCCATGGCTCATCACGTCTGCTTCACCCATCCTGTTTTAAAGGGAGTCGCCGACCTCCGACTCTCTGAGCTGCGCGTCCTCTGAGCTCGTCTCGGCCTCACTTTCCTCGGTTCAGAGGTGGCGCAGAGGCCATGAGGCCATGGCGTTTCCCGCGGCGTGGATTTGAATTTGTGCTGTCCGTAATAACTGTCCAACTCATCGCAGGTGAGTGCTGAAGATGTCTGGGGATGTCTCTGAGGCACAATGTGGAAATTTAGATGCGGATTAGACTTCAACATCTTTTTGTTAAAATGCTTCTCCCCCTTCCTGCTAAACGGTGGTTCCTTTTTGGCATTTTTGGTCAAATGTTGCATCATGTTACGTTTTGCAGCATGTGCGGCATGTTTAAAGTTGTGACAGCTGGACTTAAGGGGTCAGTGAGCTCCTGTGTGACTGGGCTATTTCTGTGTCTGGGTTTCGTGCGAACCTCTCAGGGTCAGCTGGGTTAGTCTGCTACACCGCTGTGGAATCGCTGGACTTAGGTTGCCTCCTGCGGTGGGATTGTCCCCATGCCAGCCCTAATATCACCTACACAGTGCAGACAAAGACTCAGGGGTAAGTCCTAATCCCCGATGTGTGGGAGGCCAGAAAATTCGACTCCTGACTCAGTCACTCTGCATAAATATGTCCTCTTGGTAGAAGTTATTCCAAGCATTTCAAATGTTGACGGAAAATGCCATAATATTAACACGTCATATGTAGACTACATGGTTTTATCGTACAAAACTTGTATTAAACTCCAGCAGTGGTGCAGGTCTGATTTTTATAAAGTAAATAACACAAGAAGGGAAGTAAAGGCCTTCCAACTCTAATTAGTATTTATGTTGCACACCAATCCAATACAAGGCGGTGCATTGTTGTAAGATGTTCAACGTCTTTTTTTGTTTCTCTGCTAAATATGTGGTGTGCATTTATTGGCTATGTCCAAACCACCTTTTCACTTCTACAGACATTTGAGCTCATTCTCTGCAAAGTAACTCGAGCTCAGTCAGATTGCGCAGAGAGAGCGTCTTTAAATCTACATTTTCAAATCCCTTACGCAAGTTTTCTATTAGAGTGAACTTTGATTAGGCCATTTGAACAAAATTAGTTTGATTTATTCTAAACATACTAAACCTATATCCTGGGATCGGGTGCACGTTTCAAAACTTTTGGCGCCTCTGTCAGGTTTCCTTCAATATTTGCTGCATGCATCTTTCCATCAACTTTGACCAGCTTGACAAGAGACAAAGATAAATTCGTCTATATGTTTGCTGCATGTTTCTTTCTCTTTGGAGTTACGTGGCACTTTTTTTTTTTTTTTTTTTGGTCAAAAATAATTTTCAGGAAAAAAATGAAAAAGTAAATCTGTGGCCTTGACATGACAAGATGTGACAATGTTTGAGGGTTGTTAATACAAGTGATCAAATCTGTTAAATTAGTTATGGATAATTTCACTTTCATTGGTGTTTTTTTCCCCCTCCACACGCATAATATCTATAAAACCCCTATTTCATCCGCTGACTCTTGAGGCCCACATTCTCCTATTGAAAAAGCTTTGAAAAAGGAAGTAAAGCCAGAGGGAGCAGCAGGAGAGGAAAAGCTGCTGTTACTATGATGCATCCGAGTTGCTGTGTTTCTGCGCTGCAGGGATCCCTGGCAGGACGTCCCGTGGTGCGTTTGGATCTCCTCCCGGAGCTGCGACGTCTCCCAGGTCTTTTCCAACTTTGAGCTCTACAACATGATCCGCCTCGGAGTCCACCTCAGTCCTGGCTCCGTCGTTTGGATCAAGCCGCACAAGTTTGACTACAGCGACTTCAGTCAGTGTCATCCAAAAAAAGCAAAACAAAAAAAAACAACAAAAAAAACATTTTTTTCATTTTCCCACCTGTTGACAGACGCGTAAATAAATAGGCCATTTGAAAACAATAGTAATAAGTTCTGCTCTCTCTCTCCCCCCCGCAGCCTTCAGCCCTCCGTCCGTCTCCGTCTCTCTGAACAACGACAGCCTGTCTGTGGAGGTGCAGTTCCCCTGCGCCACCAGCAGGAGGTGCTCTCGTGACGCGTGTTGCCCCATCTCCACGCTGATTGACCCCTGGACCACCGTCACCGTGTTCAGCGAGCTCAACCGCTCTGACAACCAGGCCTGACATAAGCGACAATTTACTAAAGTGCAGATTTAAAGATGTTTTTTTTTTTTTTTTTTTTTTGTTTTGTTAAATGAAGATTATGTTATTATAATTCTCACTAGATGTAGCTGGTTAGATAAAAAGTAAGTGGCCCTTAGAGAACATTCATGGTCTTGACGTGAATGAAAATGAACTTGACTTCTCTGGTCTAGAAAATCCAAAACCTTCTCAAACCATAAAAACAACGTATTAATCAACTTATACTTTAAGTATTGCATTCGTTAAAAAAAAAAAAAAGAACATCATCTATATTCTTACTCGATACAAAAGGTCTCAAAACTTGCACAACATTTGACATGTGTCTGTTTTCCGCTTGTGTGTAACAGAGCCGCACGGTTTGGACTCAGGAAGTGGTTTCAGTCGTTGAGTTCTCGGGTTTGTCTCCGGGTCAGAACTACTGTGCCGAGGCCAACTTCTCCTTCCCGACCTTCTCCATGGCTGCTTCCCCCAAATCTGCTCCGGGGTGTGTTGAAACTGGCTCCAGATCAGGTCAGGAGGAGTCAGGGAATCACTGAAACTGCCTGGATCTTCAGCAGGAGATGCGTTTTGTTCTCCGGGTCTCACTGGAGACTGGTCCAGTTTCGATCAAACTGGACCAGTTTGATCGAACCAGATGTTGAGCCTAAAAAGCCAAACTGATCCCCTGCTGATGTTTAATGCGTCTTTAATCCTTCAGCTTTGTTCGTTGCTTGTTGTTTTCGTGCCTGCAGACATGCTGCCAATGCTGTGTCTTGGAACTGGTCTGTCCTTTGTGTTCCTCCTGTTGTTTCTCATGGTGTTCCTGCGAAAACCCAGACGGGACCGACCGGCCCCCGACAATCCACCCAAGGCTCTGGTAGGACTTTCTCCAGCCAGCGTTCAGTCAACAAACGATTGCGTTCTTAGCCTTTCTTCTTGCTTTAGGCAACTTCTCAGGACGCAGAGTCTTCAGCTCCCCCAGTCTGTGTCCTCGACGAACCTTGTGACCCTTGTGACATCCACCTGGAGCTAATAGACGACCACGCCTCTGTCTCCTGGAGCGCCGAAAACAAAAGCTCAAGCCAACTTGTGCATCATGATCCCAGCAGGGGTGTGGTACGTTGTCACAATGGAGGACAGAGGCAGAAAACAGGCTTGGACTCCGGCATGAGGAATCCCACTTTGCCCCACTTCTATGTGGAGACGTCAGACGAAAACTGAAACCCAGAGACTTTTAAAAACGGTTTTCCTCGCTGTGCGTCGTTAGGCTCGCTTCACACTGGATTAGGAACACCTCATAATCTCCTGGTCTCCCTACTTTGCCAGAAATGTTTTCCACAGCTGCTTTTTCTGTGGAAAGTTCCTACAAAAGAACGAGATTCATGCACCTCCAGCATCAGGAGAAAACACAACCAGGATTTACCCGAGTCAAGTTGCCCCCCCGGCCCTCTTGACCATCTTCAAATCCAATAGAACTGGTGTCAAGCTAGTTTGAGCAGTAAAAACTTTGTTTGTGCCGCTATCATTTTAAAGATATTAATAAAACACTTTCCACAGGTTGTCATCAACATCATGCAGCAGAAATGAAAGCTGAGTTGTTAGACGTGATTGTAAGCACTGAGCGGAGGTTGACCGCTAATGACCTCTGATGGCTTCTGGAAACTTTTTTAAGTCAACATCTTTAGAACGACAGTGGCACAAATGAACCTAAGCCAGTGCAAACGTAGCACAAACATTTGACGCCCATTTTGTTAGATTTGGGTGACGTGGGTCGGCTGGTTGACCTGTTGACCTTGAAACTTTCGCTAATTTCTTCAAAGCAGAAGCAGCACAAACAAAACATTTTTCTGTACAAAGGCAGTTGAGTGGATTGACACCAATTTTGTCTGATTTGAAGAAAGTTAGGGGCTGGGTTGACCTCTTCTGACGTCAGGGAACATTTATTAATATCTTTAAAATGACAGCAGCACAAACGACAAAATTATTGCTGCGCAAACCTTTGACTTCATTCAGGTTCAGGATTTTTATCAGAAAGATAAGAGGATGCAGATAATGGAGGTTTCAGAACAAAGTGCCTTCCTGAGTAAATCTTTTTTTTCTGAAGAAAACAAGCCTATGTGCAATTTGGAGGTGTGTTCGCTTCTCCACGTCTCATAGCCCTATTCTTCCAGTAATGTGGAACGCAGAGTGCAAAACGAAGTCTTTCTTGGTGACCTGTAGGTCCTCAGAATGGAAAATGACCCACACTAATTCTGCCAAATCAGTTACAAAGTGGCCTAAGGACAACAAAGTCAATGTCTGGGACTGCATAGGCCTTCAACAGTTTGGTTAACTTTGATGCCGTGGCCCGGTTCTGGTCCAGAAAGTACAACTGTAAATTCTCTACTCGATGTGTTTCAATGACAAGACTCTAGGTTCACTTTACTGTGGAAGCTGCACGAATATTTAAAACACAACTCCATGAGCAGAAGAGGTTTGAATTGAGGTTTGAACAAACAATGAGTCGTTTCACATTCATAAACCAGATGAACGTCGCACTGATTTTATTTTAGTTCAGACTTTAGATTTGTTTGTTTGTTTCCGATATTTTAAAGCACCTAAACCCATGTTTTATTTTGTTAGATGCTGGCTATGATTAAACAGATGTTTGCTCTGTTGGCAGAAATTGCTGATGAATGTTATACTTTCTCTCAAATCGGAGTTCTGAGAACATTGTAATATGAAGAGTTATCCAAACCAGAGAGAATAATGAAGCGCTAATCCAGAGCTATTTTAAAACAGTTGTAAGAAGCAATTCATTTTTAAAGAGACGTATGAATAATAAGTTCAAACACGGGAGGAAAGTCAAAAGGAAATGCACTCTTGGATGTTTCTGTTCGATGTAATTTCTCCATTTGTGGAGAAAATCTCAAAATGCCTCTGAAACAGTCTGGTGATTTATTCTTGAATTTTGTTTTTCTCTTCTTTTTTTTTTTTGACCGGATGTTTCAGGTGATGATGTATTCCAGTTTGAGATCTTTTGTGTTTTTAGTTTCTATTAAAGTTTATCCATGAGACTATTCTGGCAAGTTGGGTTTCTTTTTATGTTAATTTTAATATTTATTTACCCACAACATATCAATGGGTATCAATCAGAGCTGCGTCGGTATATTTCTCTGTTTCTTGTGACTTTCAGTCGAGCAACAGGGAGACTTACTGCTGGGGCAAAAATAATGTCTGTGTGTGTGTGTGTGTGTGTGTGTGTGTGTACATAATCACAGCTCAGTGAAGAATCTAAATCTGGTTGTGGTTTTTCCCCTGTTCGCTCTCTGAGCTGAGGCCCAGTTAAAGTCCAAAAGCACGATCATCTCAAAACAAGTTTAACCCCCCCACCACATTCAGCAGCCGGAGAGATAACAAAGCAGACTTTTTTTTCCCTCCATCATTTATTGTTTTAGAGACACGTCTGACTCACTGTTGCCCCCTGCATGAAAACAAAGAACGTCTTGTCATCTCCGTTTTCTGCCTCCTGTTTTGCTGGTGTTACATTCTTTCCAGAACATTGAGGCTCTTTGTGGGTTTGGCCCTCCAGAGCCGTTTGAACACACAGACCTGGGGGCCCGACGTAGCAGAACCAGTGGGATCGGGTTTTATTAATCCAGCATGAAGAGCTGGCTGGTTCCATCAACACCTGATTACACAACAGTCCTGACAGCAGGACGTACATATGCAATTTGGAATAAAGCCTCCGACTTGAACGGAAATTGTGCTTTTAATTAGCGTTAGCATGGCAGCATTTTTGGTAGTTTTGGTAACATTTGCTTTGAAATGGGCATCATATTATGTAACGTATAAAACTGCGGTTACAAACTGTCTATTTTCCTTACTTGCTCTCTCAAAGAATAATTTTCACACATCATAGTTAACATGATGCTTTCATCAGACGCAAACAGATAAACCTGTTAGCTAGTGCTGCTAATAGCAGCTAGCATGTTCCAGTGCTTTTCAAACTGGCAACCAGAACAGGGTTAGGCTCTGGTTAGTCTCAATAGGAGTTATGAACTGCATTTCTTTTTTATGGTTTCTGCTTATAGCAAACATTTTCTGCAGCTATTTAGCTTGGCAGGCATTTTCTAGCTAAAAGTGAAATATAGGAGTAGCTTGAAACGCTAGTCAAGTAGCACAACAGTTTGATCAATTTGGATCCAACACAAACTGCTGTGATGTAACTTCTTTTTTCTTTTTCTTTGAGAATGGAGGAGTTTTAATTTTCTTTTTTTTTTGGTCTAAAATCCTGAAACAAATGGTTTTGCAAAAACATATTTTATCAGGAAATCACCCAAAATGAACCCGTTGTTCCATCATGAAGTAGTGTAAGAGATCTCAAAAAGCAACATAAAACAACCCCAATTTAAAAAAGTTCAAGAAGGGAAGAGAAACAAAATCACAGATGCCTCTCAGAATAGACAGCGAGAGCCATTTTACCTATGAACAGAGAAACAAATTACCATTGAAGACTTAGAAAGGTCACAAATGAACCTGGGTGTTCATGATTCAAAAGGAAAAAACTGAGTTATGTGTATCTTTTTACACACTCCTAAAATCTGAGCTGTTTTTCCAACAGCAGCTTTTGATTTTCCAAATTTCCTAATAAAAATATGTGCAGCACTTTAATCCAAACATGTATCCATGGACAAGTTTTAGAATCTAAAAATATATGGACTTCTGTAACGTGACTAAAATCTCCTGGAGTCTGGAGTGATGCGCAACTAAAAATATCGCCCACCTTGGCACTTCGACACGGATGTTTTATGTTAAACAGCAGTCCGGTAGAGGAAAAAAAAAAAAAATAGGAAAAACTGTTCACAAGCTGATATAAAGCAGTGAGTTCTGGCCTTCTGTAACAGGAAATGCTTAGTCACTCTGTCAGTGACTCACCAAACCTCACAGCTCAGCTTGTTCCTACCCCCAGCATCAACAGCATGACCGTCCAGAGACGGGTCAGCAGAAACACGTTACGTACCATAAATGCTGCTCAGCAGCTCCGCTCGGGCCGCATCGACGGGAAAATATACAACCAGCTCCAAGTGAAAACATGGCGCAGGCACGCTCGGTCGTAACAACAGTCTCTTTATTTGGCCTCACGTTTCATTCCGTAATTATTGTACAACGTATATACAGGAGCAAACAGATTTACATGTCCTTGGTTTGCCGTCTTTCAGTAAAGGTTGGCAGTGCATTCTTGGCCTTTTTGACCCCAGCGGTGTCTCCGGGTTTCCTCTTGCCTCCTTCGTGAACACACAGGCGGGCCACAGCTTCATGATCGCGTATTTGTGGTGCAAAGCTTTCATCCAGGTCGGCCTCACGTCGCCCGTCGTCTGCATTGTTCATCTGCGCCAATACTGGAAAGAACAGAAACGAAGGTAAACGAAGGTCGAGTTGGACTGCACTCTCATCTGATTTACAAGAAAGCTGACATTTTTTGGATAATTTTCTGCAAAGTAAAACATTCAGCAGCACAAACGGTGATCATCTGCTAGTAGAGTGGGCTTACCTGTGCAAATTTGTGTATCTGCTCGACCACAGCAGCGAACAAAGCTCCCACGCTCTCATCAATCAGGCTCTGCATGTAGTGAACCGCCTCCTCGTCCGACAGGTCCAGTCTGAACTTATCCTGCACCTGGTGGCATGTCAGAATTACAGTTGTCACGATGTGGTGGGATGCTGACCACAGGCCCAGGTGCAGAAACATCGTCATTCAGTAACAATCACTTCAAAACGTTAGCGTGTCGACACACAACTAAAGCCACTAAAAAAAGAAAAAGCTCTGACTTTAATCTCAGAATTGTTTTTTTTCTTTTTCCTCAGAATAATTTCAATTGTTTAAATTGTTTATGCACCAACAGGCAAACCCAGCCATAAAACTCAAATCCACCAAGTAAATTTGGGACAGGCTTTCATTGTGCACGAAGTGCAAAAACAAATATTCCTATGTTGTGTGATTACTTTCATATAATGATATAACTGACATATGTCTAAGACTGTTTGGTTGTTTATTTGGATTTCGGCAATTAGAATTCTGAGATCAAAGTGGGAATTTAATCACGTTTTTAGTTGGGGATTTTTAAGTCACAGACGCTTCAAGCAGGTTTAGGCTGTAAAACCAGATCCCAAAGCACCAATCAATCCATCACGACTGTCCATCCGAAAATAAATAGTGAAATAAAGGGAAAAATAACAAACAACATGTACCCATTTCTTTTCATCCTCCTCATTCGTTATCTATATTTTTTGTTAAAGTTTAAGTATTTTTGTCACCTTTTTAACAGTCTTGTCAGGCTCCAGAGCGATGTCAGGAATATTGGCATCCACCATAAGGGAAAAAAGATTCAGGATCAGGTTGGAGTACCTGAGAAAATAAGTGAAAGAATTTCACAAACTGATCCGATCTCCACGGTGAACACTTTTAACACACATTTACCCCCCCGACTGCTGAAATAAATATCTGGTTTTTGCCTACACTCAGAGTTTGGGATAAATATTAGTACCTCCTGAGGTGGAGGAAGGCGGTGTAGCACTGCTTCCTGAACTCCTGGTACTGCTCGCTCTGCGTCCCACCCATGCCCTCCACCATCTCTTTGCTCAGCTTCATGGGCGGCGGCAGCGGCTTGGGGTCTCGACCCAGGATGTAGCCAAAGTCTATGTGGAAGAGCTTCCCTGGAGGAGCGAGTGAGGATAAACTTGATGAAATAAAAAATCCTGAACCTGGGATTGTTGAGGCGGCCAGACAAATTTCCCCCTCACCAGTTTTTGTCAGCAGCAGGTTGTCCAGGTGTCTGTCTCCAACTCCCAGGATATATGTGATGACGCAGTAACCAGCTGGAGGAGCAGAGAGACAGGTGTTCAATATGCTGCCGAGTTCAGCTGGTTATTTGTTTTACTGAAAGCTGCAGCATGCCGAGAGTCTCACCGCAGCTCTTAACGTAGGTGTCCATCACCTCGGAGCTGATGCCGTAGGGGCCCTTTTCGCTCGGCGCGTGCTTCCTGAAGAAGCTCTGCGTCAATGAGAACGGATCGGATCATTGTTCGCACTCGTACCTCGCCTACCGCCGCGGTTGAACCAGCTCACCTGGATGTTGCCCTCAGTGGCCAAAACCTCGGCAACAGGAACGGACTGGACGAACTGCATGTAACCTGGAACAATAACGCGCGACTTTGGTCATTTTGAAAATAATATCTCCCAATTTTTATTTTTATTTTTTTCATATCAGATTTGATTTTAGTATTTTGAAAAATTAAAATTGACCGAAAATCTTGTCATAAACCGTCTTTTATTTTAATGATCCCCCAGAATTTTTAAGTAATAACTAGATACAGCCGTAATATTAACAGAATAAAGATGCGATCTTACTAGAACAATTTTAAAATTACAAGAAGTCATTTTATCTAGAAAAAAGCTTCAATTATGAAATACACATTCATTTGTTCAATATTTTAAAGTCCTGATACTGATGATAATTTGATGCTGATGTGTTGAAAGACGAAGCATTTCTTTACAGTAAAACTTATACCAACTTCACAATACGCTCAACATTCCTCATTTTAACTTGTTGTTATTTTTTGTGCTGGGGTTCTCATAAATTTATGGTTTTATTCTGGTAAGATAAAAAAAATCGTAGCCTTGCCCTAATACTCCATGATAGAGCTGACCTGAATTCAAAGTCCAAATAGACAACAGAATGTTGACATCACTGTATGAGAACCAGAGAATAATAGAATAAAACAAATTGGTTGTATTGCATTGGTGGAAAAAAAAAAAAGATCTAATTTTCCAAAAAATTTAATCTGCAGATTTGTAATCTGCAAAACTGATTTATCTCCCAGACTTGGATTAAATCCAGGATCAGAATAATTTAATATTCTGATACCAGATGTACAAACTCTTCTGTAACAATAACAACCTAGTTTTGCCTGAACTCCAGAGGAAATGATTGCTTACCGTGTTTGGTGCTGGTGGCCAGAACCTTATATGGAGTCAGTTTCAGGTCCAAGTTCTCTTTCCTTAAGAGCTGAACACAAAAACACAAAGAAATCCTCAAGAATTACAGGTTAAATTTAATTACCAGCTTGCCAAGAAGTGTTATTCATGTATATGTGAGCATGACATATCAGAATCCCATCCTTACAGGTTTCAGTTCTTATTCCAAGCTACTTTATTATTTATTTTACAGATATATTCAAATCAAATTGAAAGCAAACTACCGTAGAGAGGATTTCAAGCAGATCTTACTTTGTCCATGAGCGAGATGATCTGCAGGATGAGCTGGTCCTGTCTCAGGTCGTCTCCGTGTTTGAAGATGACGGGGTACATGGCCCCGTCCTCGGTTTTGAAGATCAGCTTGGCCGGCATCAGAGCGCTCTGAGGCAGAACGCAGACGGAGTGAGACAGAACGCAGACGGAGTGAGACAGAACGCAGACGGAGTGAGACAGACCGCAGACGGAGTGAGACAGACCGCAGACGGAGTGAGACAGAACGCAGACGGAGTGAGACAGAACGCAGACGGAGTGAGACAGAACGCAGACGGAGTGAGACAGAACGCAGACGGAGTGAGACAGAACGCAGACGGAGTGAGACAGAACGCAGACGGAGTGAGACAGAACGCAGACGGAGTGAGACAGACCGCAGGTTCTTGGAGTACGAGTCCTTGGTTTCTTAAAGATTTTGACAACACATCACCAATCAAGAGTCTATCGTTTACTCTTTTATGTCTCAGTATGAAATAATATGAGCGTGTTAAGAAATGGAAAGTTAACATGAGACATCAGCACAGTGATTGGAGGCTTTTCGCTCCTAAAGCAAACTAAAAAACAAGCTGAAGTGCAGGAGGAAATGTGTGTGCATCAATGCATCAGTAAATGATTTTTTAAAATCTCAACTTGTCCTTCGGCAGAGACAATCATCTGCTTTTGAAGGCAGACAGACACGTGATCAGAGGAAGATTTAACCAGCGGAAAACCTTAAAGAGCGTCGCCGTCTCCGGGACGATCCCTCTGATCCTGATCTGAGGCTCCAGAGGAAGAGGAATCGGCTCGATGTCCGAGAGGTTGACCTTCTCGTTGTCGGCCAGCAGAGCCTGCAGCCGCTCTGTCTGCGGAGAATTCGGAAAGAATAATGGCGCTTCATTAAACTGACGTTCAGGGCTGAAAGCAATTAGTCATATTAATTGATTACTGAAATAAGTATTGCCCAATACTGTAATCGAGTCATCGTTAATTGGATTATGCAGGCAAAAAAAGAGGCAATTTGCTGGAAGAACACACACAGAGTAGTAACTCTGTACGTCACTAAAACTGTACAAAAAATAAACACATTTTTTATTAAAGATATAAAAAAAAAAGAAGTCGTTGACTGTAAATATGTTCGACCCAGAACTCCTCAAGTGAATTAGTTGTTTATTCGCATATTTCAATGCATTTCTAATATTGTGTGAAAACGACTCAAGTTGCTGAATGAAAAATCAGCAGAACGTGACCATTCTTTAAAATTGGATCAATCGATTAGCTGGCAGAATAATCTACTACTAAAACGACTCTACTGTTACCTTCTTCTTGCGGTTCCCGCTTTCCCTCTGGACGGCCTTCATAAGCTGCACCAGCCTATCCACGAAGGTCTGCTGGGCGGCCAAAAGCGACCGCATCACCCTCACGCTCTTATCGCCCTGCGGTGAGGAGAGAGGAGAAGAATAAAAAGAAGAAGAAGAAACAGCTCAGCTGGTTTTCTGCCGAACATGTCGCGCTTAAATCTGTTCAGGAAAACACTCACCTTGAGCAGCGCCTGGCTGAACCGCCTCATGACGTTCAGATACATCTCGTGAGTTTTGGGATCCCTCTGCTTCGTGTCCTGATCCTCACACTCCACAATCACGTACCTGAGGAGAGAAACAAGTCGATTTTAGACCATCGTGTCCCAGGGAAATGCTGCTGTTGTTCTGGACTGTTGTTGCTCACCAGTACAAGTAGTTGGCGAGCGTAGCGTTCTTGCAGGCTCGCGATATGAGAAACGTGCACAAGTCTTGCTAAATAAATAAAGTAAATGAAGCACAAACTAAAATTTATGATCATGCGATCATTTATAATGTCATTCTTGCATGTTTTCGTTGATGCTCAGTTGTTTTTGGGGCGGTTTTATCACCTCCAGAGTCTCGCTGTCCGCTCCTTCCTTGCCTTTTTGCTGGGGGGTGGAGGACGATCCGGACGGAACCGACAGGATCTGAGAACTGAGACACAAACGAAACGATAAACATAAAATCCCAGCTACACCGTAAAAACACAAAATCCTGACCGAATCCTGTCGCGGTAAACAATAAACCAGTAAAAAGCATGACAAATTAAATTAGCTCAATCATTTCTATTCTTACTTGCCTTTTATTTATTGTTTTTTGTATTTATTTTGATTATTTAGAAACCTTCCAATGTTAATTGTTTTTCACAAAATTAAAGATTGTTGGTCTATGAGAGACAAACTTGCGTTGTGGTGCCAATATCAGTACATTACTTGAAAATGGTTTCAAAACACCAATATTATCACTTATTGAAAAGATTTCTGGGACCATTTATCATCCAGTAAAACTTGTTACAGTGACAGGCCTAATCTTGCCAAGTATTTTTGTTCTAGTTTTTTGTGCAAATATCTTAGTTCACCTTAAATGAGTCAAAACTAACTTACAAGTAACTTTTTAGCATGATATTTGAGCTTGTTTTAAGTCACAAATAGGCCTGTCGCGATAAACGATAAATCGATTAATCGAACGATAAATTAAAACTATCGACTTCATTTCAATTATCGGC
>CAEGAD010011426.1:0-30243 GCA_903067055.1 Poeciliopsis paucimaculata
TCAAAGAACAAACTTCAGGACGAGTGCACTGAACAACCAACTTCTGCTTCGACGAAAACGACCCATAAAAAGAAATCTGTTCATTTCGATGATCTTCCCGAACCTCACAAAGTCCAAAGACCCGGTTGCAACGTTTGCTATGAGGAGGAAAGACGTCGAGTTAAAAAGAACAAACGTCACTCGGCCAGACGTCACTCTGAAGAAGCTTGTTGTTCCCCATTTTGACTGACGACATGTTACATCTGTCACGCTCCTCCTGATTTAAATGACAACGTTATTTGGTACAACGGTTTTAGGCAAGAATGTAAGTGTGTAAGTCTCAAATATCTGCTTGGCTCATCAATATGTCACCTAATTCCAATGTTGCTCTGACATTTCTGGACATGTCTTCTCCTGCTGTGTGCCCTTTTTAACTTTGGGCCCCTCCAAAGGTCTCTGCACGGCCCTGCCATTGAGTCTTTCACTTTCCTGTATGCATTTTGTTCTGATCTCTGCGCCTCACATGACAATCACTGGGTTTTTTCCCCTCACAAACATTAAATTGGACACAGTCGTTACATATTTTTAGATTGTATCAGATGATGTACTGCAATACTTGAAAGTATATTTTTTTTAAAAAACCAAAAAACATATGCTGCAAGTTTGTTTTTTTTAAGTGAGTTTTAATTGTAATTAAGACTTCTTTGGAATTTTTACTTTTTCTTTGAAATTCTACTTTTAACTTATTTCTCAACATACAAATAGTCAAATGTTACATTTATTTAAATACATTGTATTATAAAGTAAGCTATTAATAATGTCTTAATTATTGCTTGTATAGAAAAATTGACTAAAATTGGTACCGGGACGTCAAAGTTTCACAAAATTGACAACAAAACTTTCGATTGGTGCATCTCTGCTCTTCCAGTCTAATTTACAGTCAAAGGTTTTAAGCCAGGCAGGAAATGAGCGGTGCAGTTTGGGTCGTACGTGATTTGCGGTTGGCTCTGGACCTCCTCCTCTCTCTGGGCTGCGTTCTGGTTCCCGGGCCCTGGGTGGCCGAGCGCACAATGCGCTCCATGATCTCATCTGCAGCGTCGTCCCCGCAGGCTTGCGTGTCCTCCACGGCCGATGTCCACGCCTGCACGGTGCGACCTGCACCGACAGATGGCAAAAGCTTAGCGTGCGTGCATGAAAAAAGTGCAGAGACAGGGCACAGACAGACACTCGGTGGTGCTAAAACATGTCGCCTTTTTTCCTCTGGTCAAAGAGTGCCCTTCTGAAATAATTTTTTTTAAAATAGTGTAGAGTGTGGCTTGTGTAAAATCTCAAACTCTTGTGGTTCCAGGTGACCACGCCACTGAAAAACCCTCTAATCTTGTGGCTGAATGTTATTGTTCATGTTCGGAAAATTCACGCGTTCGCACAAAGTAAGCGAAAATAACGCAGAAAAACCGGTGAAGAATAACTCAAAACCACTCGTATTCTTCTGTTGCCTCGCTTCTCTGCGTGCATTCAAACCCGTCGTCATAGCAACCAACAACATCTCCACCATCTGACAGGGCGGAGATTACGTTCAAGTTCAATGATCAAAAACTCGCCAACATTTCCCACACAGAGCAAAACATTCAGGGCTGTTTTGTCGGAGGTTTATTTTGCGATTATTAATCAGTGATCGCCTGAACGACTAATTAGCTCATTTAAACACCTGCTCTACTGATACAGAGAGTTAATGTGTGGGTCGACTTATTTTTATTTAAAATTTTTTTAAATAAAAACTTTTTTTTAAAATTTTTTTATGTATTTGTTAAATTAGATGTGCTCAATTCTGCAGCACATCTACATGTTAAAGTTATCAAAGTCAAGCTAGCATAACTGACCTACATCCTTCTCCCTGGCTGTCTTTATTATTATTATTATTTTTTTTTACTGACCTGTGAAAGTGACCCCCTTGGACCTTGTTTTCTAGTTGCTGTAGTATTAATAGCAAAACACTGAGCCCCTTTTCTTCAATATATGGCATATTGTTATGATTTAGCACATTATCTTGACGTTGACATTATGGTGAGCGGTTTTTCTGGCCGGGATTCTGCATCGTGTCTGTATCGGACCTCTAGCATTCCCTCACCTCCTCTTCCCGGCCGAGATCTGGTCCTGGTCCTGAGTCCCGGCACTCCGACGGCCTCTTTTTCGCTCCCTATCAGGCTTGTTCTCAGCACAGCCTTCATGTGCTCGTGCTCTGCAGCATCCTCAGTGTGGCCCAGACCCTGGGGCTGGTCGCTGTCCTGCCCACTAGGGGCTCCGTTGTTGCTGCAGCTTGAACCGTTGCGACCGCACTGCAGTGAATGGAAGTTGAGAACGGGAGTTTAGAAGTTGGCTGCCTGTGAAATCTGTTTTTTCCTAAGTTAAATCATGAAGGAAACCAGCTCAATTTCACTCAGCTGTTAGGTAAAGAGTTTAAAAACTGATCCAGGAAAAAGGTTAGGGTGTCAGTGTCACACAAGCATGCAGACGGGCTGGCGCACGTCTCAATACCTCTCGCTCCTCTTCGTCATCAGACTACAGGAGGAAGGAGGATTTAAAATCAGAGAGAAGCAGGGAGAAAAGTGAAAATCAGAACTCGAAAGGGAGCAGAAGAAAAAAAAACGAGCTGGGAGTGATTGAGGATGTCCGTGTGTGTGTGTGCGTGTCTGAGTGTGTGTGAGGCGCTCACAGGTGCGTTCATGTCCATGATCATCTTGCCCCGGGTTTTGTTGCGCTCCCGGTGGTCGGCTCGTTTCTGCTTCTGCTGCAGCACGCGGTCCCTGGTGGTTCTGTACTCCAGAGCGAACTCGCTGAGGATTTTGCTGAAGCGGTTGACGCTGATCTCCCTCACGCTGTAGGCTGGATGGCCGAGGTACAACAGGAAGGAGTGGAACCTGAGCAGGGAAAGGCGACCGTAACCCACGGCAACAGTTTATAACACGAAGAGGAGAAAAATACAACGGGTGTCTTATTTGAACCTTCACCCTTTACCAAAAATACATACATTTTGCATTTAAGTGGCATAGTTTTAGCTTCACCCGGTTCAGATTTAATAAAGACATGCTATGGTGTCGCACGTTAGGGAATAAAATATTTACTTTCTAATTTGTAAAGAAATTGAATTATTTGTTTGTTTGCATATTTCAATGAATTTCTAATAAATCTGTAGGATGCGCCATTTTTATCCAATTAGCCGATTAATCCTCAAAACAAATTATAGATCAACCAATAACTAAACAATCGTTTAGTAGCGGCTCTGATTTAAAGAGAAAAACAAATTCTATCACAGTACAAATTTGTTCCTAATGTTTTTTTTTTTTTTTAGATAAAAATCTGAAAAGTGTGGCCTGCATCTGTATCCAGCTTCCTTTACTGAACAGACCAGACCTTTGTGGGTAGCCGTCCCTGCAAATCCTGCAGCGTAAACCTTCGGCGTGAGGCTACCTGTTGATTAGCCGGCGGTGAACGATCTTGAGGATGATGATTCTTTCAGCACAATCTTTGAGGAAGTCAGACATCTTCTGCTTCAGCTGGGGCTTCATCTCGTGCTTGGCGATCACCTTGAGGTGGTCCCACGAAGCCTTGCAGCGACGTTCCATCTGACACAAGTTCTCCTGCAGCTGGTCAAAATCCACCTGGTGGACGAGCAGCGTCTTTATTTATACGCCCAACGAGGACGGCAGACATGATGGAACTCTGGGAGCCAATTGGTTTATTTGACTTATTCGCTTTAACTCCTAGAATCTGTAATTCTTGTGATGTAAAACAGTTTTCTACAGCCTACTTTTGCGGAACGTGTGATGGCTCCGATCTCGGAGTAGAGGTCGGTGCTCTCTGGGAAGTTTTCCACCACGACGGAGCAGGCGTGGTGCAGCAGCGACTGCTTGTGGACCGTGTCCTTTACTTCTGGGACCTTTTCCAAGTATGTCAGCTCGAAGCCTTTGGCCTGAAAACATTAGTGAGGAAAATATCAAATAACTTCCTGAAAAACCTGAAAGTCCTGGAAGAAATGACATTTTCATTAGCATTTCTTCAAAGCTCATGAAAAAATAATGTATAATGATAAAATAATTTATATTGCTATTTTCACCCTGTAGTTTGTACTATAAAGTACCTATTTTTCATTTAGCTTAACCGATAAATAATAATAATAATAAAAAAAGAAGCAGTCACTCTGTTTTAAACAGTTTTCTCTGGTATCCTGGTATCCTCCTCATAAACTGATTACCATTATCATTTTTTGTCGCGTCATGCAGTTTTTTCATACATTGACTTCAAAAAAGGTGAACTTTCTGTTTTGAGTTAAGAAAATGTAAAAAAAAAAAAAAAAAAAAAAAAAAACAACAACAAAAAAAGATACAGCGTATTTTCTTTAAAAGCATATTTTGTCAACGGACGACTCACGTTGACGCCGTTGAGGAAGTTTCCAATGGACAGCAGCGTGGAGAGGATGCATCTGAGAGTTTTGTTCTTCACCAGCTGCTCCATCCCCTCCTTCAGATCCTGCAGTGGCTCGGCCACTTCCTGTCAGGAGAGCAGTACATCATTAGCGGACCCAAACAGAACTCTCGGAAAACATGTGTGTTACGAGTCTGCGGCTAAACAGGTGCACCTCGCCTCCCGCTACAAACCATCTGCTCTCGCTTGAGGTCATGAGAGGTTGTTTAAAGGTTGCTCCAGGCTCACGTTACCGGTGAAGTGTGGGGCCCCCTGCTGGCCGCGGTAGGTATCAGGGAACCCCAGGAGCAATTTATTTATTTCCTTTTTATCCATAAAATAATTATTTCTGCATACATTATCAAATATATATTATTGTAAAAATTATATATATTTTTTAATAAAAAAAAGTTTATAGTTCACTATAAACTATGAAATCAGTTCATAGTGAAATTGTGTGTTTTTGATATTATAATGACAGAAATTATTACTAGAAAAAAATAAATAAATCAGCTCCACTGAGGGGGCCACTTAGAGGCCATTAGCAGATGCTTACTTTGCCTTGGGCCGGCCCTGACTCCAAATTGCTTGAACCCTGAGTTTTTCTCATCAGCGAGCAACAGCTTCTCCTGTGAGCTGTTTGTTTTCCCTGCGTGGTATGCTGATCATTCTGTTACAGTCTCCCCTGCACCAGAAGGGTCGAGCCGCTCCGTGAAAAGCCGCGGCTGCGTCTGATGCGCATCGAGATGAAAGGAGAGGAAAACCTGTAAACTTTGCGCGTGTCTCTTTCTCATGTCTCTCCGGCTTTGAACTTCTCCTCGCGGACGCATTCTTTGCCGGAGTAATCACCGCGCGCACAACGACGAAGGCAGGGGTGCTGCTAATAAAACGAGCATAAATTGTTATGATGTAACTATTTTGATGTTCTTGCAGGATGTTGTTTCTTCCTGCCCGCACAAACAACGGCACACATGCTGCGCACCTTCCCACAAACCTCTGCAGCTAGAGAAGTTGGCGATTTGTTTCCAATTAACAAAAAAAAAAAAAAAAACACTCTCGGACCAGATGGCACCTGGTGCAACAAATTCTGACACCCGGCAGTCCTCGTCATTGCACTTCTGAAGCACGTAAAGTCAAGTTGAGTTTATTTGTATGGCACATTTCAGCAACAGGGCGGTTCAAAAATGTTGATCAATGCTCCACTTACTTCTAATCAAAGGCAGTTATGATCAGGTAGGGTTTTAGCCTTGACTTAAAGGAACTGAGTTTTTTGTTTTTTCAGCTTCCTGGAAGTTTGTTCCGGATGAGAGGAGCATAAAAATTGAACCCTACTTCTCCTTTATGGTGCAATAAGTGTAAAAAATTGGGTCTCTCATAAAATCCTTACAAAATACATGAAGTTTGTGGTCTACTCGCAGTCCCTCCAGGGAAATTTTACACCTTTTTTGGCCTTCTTGGGGTTCCATACTTAAGCAGGAAAGTCAGATTAGGGCGTGTCTCAGAATTTAGCGATCGAGTACAAGATAGACGTGATCAAACAAATTATTGTTTGCAAAGACACATATCCACTCTCACTGCAAATATACAAAGTCTTACAAAGTACTTTTTGGTTTTGTTTGTAGGGCAAGTATCTTAGCACAGCAGACATAAGAGAAGACTAACTTACAAGTAACTTTAAGCAAGATATAGGAGCTTGTTTTAAGTCAATTCTCAGTCAATAAATCGGTTTCGATCCGCACTTACATTGATGCCACAAAGCAAACGTCGCCAAAATGAACAAAACTGAAGTACCTCAAGTTCAAACTGACCTTCTCCGTTGCTTCGTAGTCCATCTTGAAGGCCCAGAGCTGGAGTCTGGCGGACAGTTCGCTGATGGAGGACAGCGTGAGGAGGAACTGCTCCGCTGAGCCCAGAGGGACATCCGGATTGGCCAGCTGGGCTTCCTGGATCTTCTGCTTCTCCTCCTCAGTCGGGATCATCGTCAGGAGTTTCTGCGGAACGGGACAGCGACGCATCAGTGGACGCGTGCGTGCATCTTCTTTTTTTTGGAAAATTGCCCACGGCTCTCACCTCTATGCCTTCCTTGTTGAGCGCGTACTCGTCAAAGTTCAAGATGGCCGTCTTGATGGTGCGCGGCGGAGGCAGCACTGTCAGGCCGATGTTGATGGCGTTGCTCCTCTTCGAATCCAAGACGATGATCTCCTGGCGCTTGCCGTCTGCCGCCGTTTTCTGAGGCAAAGGGAAGATGGAGAAAAGGGGTCAGCCTCCTGGGGCGTCCCGTCCCCATCTGTTCCAGTGTCCTTTTTCACTGTGGTCCACTTTACAGGCCCGTAAGGATTCGACAACTTTTCACCCGACTGCAGCTGTGGGGGCTATATGGACACTGGAAGCAGGAAATACCACACGCGTTTCGGTTTACGAGAGTGTTTGCATCAATTTATAGGCGCCGCTTCACGCCGCTGCATGACCATATATGACCTTTACCAGAGCTGGAGGTGATTTGAAGCTCTTAAAGGGATGAAGTCGTACAATATTACCTTATAAAAGTGTAACAGAGTAGCTGCCAAGACCTCATAGCCAGTAGAGGAGAGACACCAGTTCACTTACACTTGCAGCTCCACTTCAGTGTTTTATGGTACAGTGATCAACATGTTGGTAGGAAATCTACTCACACTCATCATGAGCAAGAGTGCTTTTAACTATATCTTTGATGAATTCCTTTTCCAGGGTGGTATCATGATGCAACAAGCTTCAGATAACCATAAAAACAAGAACTAAAAAGTTCTTGTTTTTAAAAGTTTTTAAAAGTTCGCTTTTATTTTGGATTTGCTCTCATCCACATGAGGTCAAAATGGAGAAAGTGCATAAAAGATCAACCTGGTTACATGTTTTTTGTGGTCATCAACAAGTTTCTGGTGTAACTCTGGATGGACGTTTGACCACTCTTCCTATTGAAACTGGTCAAATTTGTTCATATATATACTGGTGAATTTTCCTCAGCAGATCCAGCTTTCTAGGAACAACCACAAAATAAAAAAAATCAATTTTGAGTTTAAGTGATATTGTTTCACCAATATCTCTTATGGCGAAACAATCACCCATCCATCACTTTGCCTTCGCGCTGGTATGATGTTCTTTGGGGTGAAAACCTGACCTTGACTGATGCAAGCCGTCATTTCGTCTCCGTTTCATTTTCCAGAAGGTTTTTCACTCGTCCATGTGAAACGGGCAGCTGCTCGTTTCATTTGACCCGGAAGCCACATCAATCTTGGTCGTCAGCTTCTTGGCGCGCGCCAAGAACCTTGTGTGAAACGTCGCTGCGGACAGAGGCAACGGTGGCCCGAGAGTTTCCACTTCACGCCGACTTAAATCTCCTGAACATCCGAAGCAACTTCACTTCATCGGAGGTGGAAGTTAGGCTCAGCCAGAGGTCAGCGATTTGACTTTCTAAAGAGCCAAGTCAAAGAAACGTCTGGAGCTGTAAACTCTGAGTGACCCTTGGAAAAAGAAAGTGGTTCAAGTTTTATGAACACCAACGGCTTCAATTCTTCATGTTTTACAGTTTAATTAAAGAGCTAAAGGGTTTATCCAATTCTAGAATCTGGAACAAAAAGCATTTTAAAACTTTTATGAGAAGACCATAAAACCATTTTCTGAAACCGAAAAACTCCAACAGAACAAAAGAAGGGACCAAAAATATATGCTTGTATATTTAGTGTTACTTGTATAATAAAAGAAAAACACACACGAAAAAAATAATAGAAGTACCTCTTTTACGTTTATATTACAAATCATTTCTTTTTTTGGCAGAAAACTAATTTAATTTAAATGAACTGTATCATTTTGTCCATGACAAGAAGAGAGGTCAGTTATCCTGCCAGAATTGTGTCAGGACTTTGTGTGCGCTTTGCACATTGGTGGGGATGCACATCCTTCATATATCTATATAATTTAAACCTTGTTCAGATTAGAGAAAATATACAAAAAATCTAAACAATTTTGCACATAATTGTTGTTTGTTGGATCTTTTTAATCCCCCAAAAGAAACAAAAAAAAAAAAACAGTTTAAATGCATCGTTAGAAGCCTCAAATTAAAATAGTCACGATTATGAAGCTGAGTGTATGTAAACTTATGAGCTGCAATGTGCTCAATGAGTGGAAATACTTTTATTTTAGGGATTAGCAACATCTCTTTGATGATTTGCCCGTTATCCTTTTACACACACTGTGTTGGAGTGCAAGTGAAGTGAAGCAAGTCATCCAGTAGAAGCGCTAACCGCCGCTAACCGCCGTCACGCCTCCTGTCACATCTGAGCCATGCAGAGCCGCCAACTGATCGGGCTTCGGCGTAAATTGCAGGTTCTGGAGCGAAGGCTCGGCAGTTCAAAGAGTGAGAGTCCCAGACTCTGCTCTCTGCCTTTGAACGCCACACGGCTCTTATTTAAAGGCTTTATGAAAATTACAGAGGGATCAAACCTCCCCTGTTTGATCGGGATCAAAAACTCACAACCTCATTTAACCCGAGAAGGTGAAGCATTCGGGAAATCAGAGGGAGAACTTAGAAAATACCCTTGCTTGCTGGAATTTGGATAAAAACAAATATCTAAATAATAAACTCAAAATAAATAAATAAATTTTAAAAAAAATCTGAAAATTTAAAAACAAAAATATCGTGAATGGACAAATGAACATCATTCCTCATAAACAGTGATAGCTAAAGTTAGGTTGGTGCTGGGATGTGGTTCTTTCAACATAAAGTGGAGGCAGCATCTCAAAAATTTCGTTTGGATTTTAACGACGATTTTCAAAAGCTATTCTGCATTTCTTCTATTTTTCTCTGCTTCACCGTCACTGAATTACTTTAAGGAGAAAGCAACGGGATTCTGCAGCCTTGGTTGACAACATACTGTGCGAATTTCAAGCGTTTATGGTCAGACCCTAAACATCGAGGACCAATAGCATCAGCGTACATGGTGCTTCCCCTGGTCTCTACTTTGAAGCAGGAAGTAAGACTTTAGCTAACAGCACAGAGCTCGACAGGAAGGGAGGGGGCACTCAAAGTCTTGAATATCCCCAACTCAAGATTTTGTCTGATTTACCTTTGTCACTGGTATTTCCTTGGATTTGGTCTCAAACAGGTGTTCCAGTTTGGCCGTATCCAACTTTACAGGTTCCACTTTGGACCAGAAGGAGTCTCCACTCCACTTGTGGTCCTGGTACTGACAGTCTGTTGGACGCACCTGAGGACAAACAGTCAACAGATTGACTCAGATTGCTTTCAAAAAAGACAGAGTCGTGTTTGCTGCTCACTCCGGTCTGGATATTTTAGGTTTTTGTGGCACTAGTGGCCTTCATTTCCAGAATCCAGACAGGAAATCGATAGAGAGAGAGAGAGACATGAAGGAAAGGTCCCAAGCTCAAACCGTAAACATCGAGGACCAATAGCATCAGTGTACACGGCGCTGCCGCAGGCCTCCACTTTTAAACAGGGAGTAAGACTTTAGTGAACAGCAGGAAGCTGGAGAAATAAGAGTAACTGTCTAGAGAGTATCTTTGGTATACTCGTAAATATGATTACACCGTTTCTAGAGCTAACCATCCAAAATTTGGGACATACTTTTCTCTTTGCTTCACATTATCAATCACATGATGCAAACTCCAAAAGGGAAAATCATAAGTGGCTAAAATCGGTCTCAGCAGGTAAGAACTGTTCCTGACTCACCTCGCTCCAGAAGAGCCTGATTGTCTTCTTCTTCTTGTTGAAGAGAGGCGGCTCGGAGGGAGGGGGCGCCGTGGCTGGGCCGCTAATGGACGGAGGCGGCGGAGGCCTCAAGACGCCGGTCAAGGGAGGCGGTGGAGGGCAGCAGCCCAGAATGGGAGGCGGCGGAGGAAGCCGCGGGATGAACGGCGGAGGAGGCGGCGGAGGCGGGAGGTCGCCGCATCCTCCCATCAGAACGGCGTCCAGGATGTCCTTGTCGTCGTCGTCCGTCAAGTCGGTGAAGCTGATGTCCCTGATGCGCAGCTCTCGGGGGCTGGCCAGGAGCTGGTCCCAGATGGTGTCCGACTCCTTTTTGGGAGGGGGCGGAGGCGGCTCGTTGGCCGGGGCGTCCAGGTGGGGGTGAGACGAGCCAAGGTCTCTGACCAGGTCGCCGAAGCGCTCGGCGATCGGACGGATACTCCGTCGATGCTCCGACTTGTCCTCCTTGTTGCTGCTCTCCAGGCTCGTCTCCTGATGGGTCTCCCTGTCCTCTTCCTCCCCCTCCCCTTTCTCCTTCGCCTTCTCCTCTTCCTCCTCCTCCTCGCTGGGCTTTGAGCTCTGGGAGTACAGCATGTCCAGCATGAAGAGTTTGCTATCGAGGAGCTTGTTGCAGTTCTCGTTCACGTCTGCCTCCTTAAAGCCTGGGGGTCAAAAAAAGGTAAAGTGTTAATCCCAAAGTTATTTTGAAATTCCCGAAAATTAAAGCCACCAAAAGGGGAATTTTGATTATCTCCTTTAGAGGCTACCCACCATTCTCCGTGGTAACCCTCTCCTCTCTCTCTAAGGTGCTGCTGGCGGAGGAGATGCTGGAGGCCGAGCAGTTGTCCTTCTCGTTCACCTCCTCATTTTGTCGCTCCTTGTCACTAAGGATGCCGCTGTCCTCCTCCGCCTCCTGCTCTCTCTGCTGCTCCGCTTCCTGCTCGGGCTCCTTCACGTCCTCCTCCTTGTCCGCCGCCGCTTCTTCCTGCACTTCCTCGTCCTCCACTTCCTTCTGCTCTTCCACTTCCTCTGCTTCCGCTCCCGCCTGCTTTCCTCCCGCTTCTACGCTGCCGCTGGAGTCGTCGGCTTCTTCTGTCACAAGAGAGCGCGGCTTTTTAGTCACACTAGAATTTACCTTGAATAAGAGTTTTAAAGACCAGAATTATTTTGTAGCGAAGTGGCACAACATTGGCCTGGATGGAATCGAACCATTTTCCGGCAAGAAAAATAAAAACCCGCCGCCGTGCCGTAATGTAAACAATACGGGCGGCGCACAGAGCCTGGCTGTTGGAGGAGCTCGATATGAGCAGGAAATGAGGAATTAAGTTCCTGTTTACATCGACTCCCGCCCGTGTACACGGTACACACACGTAAATCAGCAGCACAGTCAGCGCAGTGATGCAGGCAGGGTCTAGAAAAACACGCCGCAGACGCTCGCCTCTGTGAGCTCCAGTGCCTCGGCCCGTGGCTTCGCTTGTGCTCCAAAACAAGGCTGTTTTTTTTTTTGTTTTGATTTTTTTTTTCTTCTTGCACGAGATGTTTGCGGATCACTCTGTCAAAAGCTTCTTTCAAGAACCAATTTGACCCTTGCACTCATATCCTCCCTGTCACTGCGAGCCTCCCGCATCCCCTTCTTTCCCTTACTGCCTCCACAATCTGCCCTCTTTTTTCTCTTCCACTGCATACAGTCTTACGCTAATTGAAATGGCAAAAGTGAGGCAGTTTTCGTTTTACTGCTAAGGGGCAAAACAGATGCTTGGGAGTCGAGCAGATGACCTTCTGGTTTTTATTCAGACTCGTGAACCTACTAACACACACAAAGATATACAACGCCGAGTCAAAACGAGCCAAAATTCACTAGTTTTAGATGCTAATCAGCCGACGTTGATGTTCTGGGATCCACTGGGATTTACCTGGGGTGTTACTTAATGACAACATGTTAACTTCCCATATCCTACAACACACTACAACTCAATATGTTACCCTGTGACATTGTGTGCTACCTTTTATAGCATGTCAAAGCTAGCTTAAAGTTGGTTAGTTTTAGTCTAATATGCCGTTAGATGCTACCAACCTTTTTTTTTTTTTGCATGTGGAGCCCAAGGATATAATAAATGACCTAAAAGGATTAGCTCAACTAGCATGCTAACTGCTTATTTAGCTTTAATGCAAGGCAACGATGATTAAATCGATGAGTAAAACGTGCAGGCTGAGGTCAAGATCATACACTCCTTATTTTATTTCATATGAGTCCTCAAAGCAGCTTTTAAATAAAATATATAATTATTATTATTATAAATACTTATACTGCTTCAAATAAGGATGCTGCCATGGTGATTGCTTCACTTAGTGACAGACTTCCGGGTATTTATACTAATTTACATGTATTTATGGAGGCGACAGGGCGGACCAGCAGCTGTGCTCTGTTTCCCACAAATTAGGATTTATAAAGGAAAGGCGCGCGGCCACGTGCGTGAGCACTTTTCAAAATTTTTCCGGACGCCAACTTTTAGTGTGAAAACTGCGCTCTCTTTTATGCATGAGGCCCCTGGTGGTTCTGTTAAAACGCGAGTCCTCCTACCAGCCTCAGAGGGGGTGCAGGCGGTGCCCGACGTCTCGGGTTCAAGGTCAGCTTCTCCTTCCTCCTGGGAGGCAAAGGACGATGGCGTGCTGCTGCGCGACGATGAGGGCCAGGCCTCCGAGGGTTCAAAGGGCAGGCTGAGGTCAGGCCGAGTCCTCGACGCCCGGACGCGGTCCCTCTCGTACTCCTCTGCCGCCAGACGCTCTACGTTCTTATACCTGGAGGAGAGCGAAAGATGAGTCGCTGAAGTTGGCTAAAAATCAACCATCGACTGTGTATTGATTATAAGCGATGCAACGGAGAGTCAGAGGATCTCAAGTCTCCTCTACTGCTGTCAATGCCACTTGAACACGACGTTACAACTAACTTCTCTGCCTCCCCGTGGTCAGGTTCATCTGCTAATCTTTCAGCATCAAACCTGCCAGCCGTAAAGATTTGGAAGAAAGGGAGAACAAGAAAAAAAAAAAGAGTTGAAGAAAGGCCAGACCTGTTGCAGATCCCTTCCTTACGTCCTTTTCTCCGACCACTAAACTTCCCCGTTCAACCTGCTGGCCCTCTTGGAAATTTAGGGCACTGAGTCAACCCTCCCTCCCTCTCTCTCTCTTCCTCTCTCTCTCTTTCAGTGTCTTTCTTCTTCCTCTGACCCCTCCTCTTTCCCACCGCACCGTGAATGTGTGCAGCTTCTGTTCGGGCTTCATTAGCATCAGGACACTTCAGATGTCTGAAGAAACCAGACACGAACACTCTGGTGTGTGTTGGGTCCCCTATCTGCATGTGATTAGGCGTAAAGCAAAGTTAGTGTGAGCCAAGTGTGTATAGTTGGCTTCAACGTACTGTATGTATACACAGACACACGCACGCACGCAAGCGCTGCATGGGAGTTTGCAAAGCACACCTCTCCTGCTGTGAGACCCGATTGTGAGTTAATCCCTCTTTGAAAACGGAGCATTGTAGCGTTTCTGCAGAACTGTTTCTTGACCAATTAAAGCAGACACTGTTGTATAATCTGCTCATGTTTGCTAAGGATGCACCAAAACGACCACAGAAGCAACCAAAACCATCATCACAAATAAGACGACTTGTCTATAATTTACTTAAAGCTACATTCCAGCACAAAAAAAAAGAAAAAGTTTGATCTTCCACATAAACCCTCAAACATCTAATAGCTGAACACAAAGAGTAAAGCAAACCGTCTTCAGACCGATTGGTAACATGGCTACAAGCAGAGTCTCACATACGAGATGAAAAAAAGCTAGTTAATAATCTGTGAACCTTTCTTTCCACATAAATTTATGTGCGATGCATAATCTACGCTATCCGGCAGAGTTGTTCAGTTGAGAAAACGGCTAGCATGCTTTGAGATTGGACAGTCAGCCAGAAGCCAGTGGAGAAAATGTCAGATGGTGGAATTATAAGTAGTGGTGGAAGACGGACAGTCAGCGTGACAGTCTCCCTTTCTTCCCTTTAAAACACATTGTAGGCAGCTGAAACAACGCAAACCTTCGCAAGAGATAGCTAACTCTAAAGCAGCTTTTGCCCACTAGTTTAAATTCAGATGAGTTTCAGACTCTTTGTTCCTCTGTCTGGGACTCTTTCTCTTCTCAATGCTTTCCAGACAAACTCTGCATTTATAAATGGCGAGCTTTTAGCTCAGCGTGTTTCTGCCAGCGCTCGTTTGTGTCAGAGCCGCACAACTGCGTGCGCGTGTTGTAGAAAACCAAACACCAAGTGACGGGTTGAGAAGTCATCACTCCACTGTGAATCGACCCCCCCACCCCCAACATGTGACCCCAGCCGGGTGTGATCCCCCGGGGCAGGGAGCTCTCTGTGCTCTGGATGATCCTGGGAATAAGCAACAAGCCGCAGAGGGGAGAGTTGAAGAGGATTTGCATATTCACTAATCCCACAAAAGGCAGAAGTGTAGTGGGGCAGCTAACCTGTCTGTTAGTTTATCTAAAACCCGAAGACGCAGTTTATTTTTTTACACATTCACTGCATTAAATGCAAACTTTGTCAATGTTTAATCCATGTTTTAAAATGTTCACTATTGTGTGTTATTAGAATATACATAGTATGTGATTACTATAAAGCTTCTGGGCTGCATGGAATAGAATTACATTGGATTTAAGGGTTTTGCAGGTCAGCTTAAGTGCAAAAACCAGAACACAAAGATTTCAGGAAATTATTTTCAGTTTTATTGTTCGCATTCTGTTCACACCCACACCTCTTTTGATCATTTCGTCTTGTTTTAGTCTTTTTTTCTTACTTTTCTCTTTTCTTTTCTTTAGTCTCCCTTGCTGCCTTCCTTTTTTTGTCCTTTCTTCTTTCTGCACTCCCCTTCTTTTCTTATTTCCATCTTCCCTTCTTCCGCACTTCCTTTTGTCATTTTCTCCTTCACTCTTATTTTCTCTCCCCTTTCTTCCTTCCTTGTTAGCTTCCCAACTTTCACTGCTTTCCTAAATCCTTCATTTCTTTTCCTTCTGTTTCATTTCTTTGCTATTATTCATTTATTTTCTTTATTCTTAGTTCTTTCCTTCATTTATTTTCCTGTTGCTTTGCCTACTAATTTGACTAAGTCTTGTTTTTATTTAATTGCTGTGCAAGTTTTTGTTCTCTGACATTTTACTTAAATAAATAAGTAAAGGTTTCTAAGATTACGATGGAGAACATTTACGTATCCTGTTTGTCTGAAGAGCTTTAAGGTGGCTGATATTAACACTTGTAACATTAGCAGGCTTAGTGTAACTGTTTAAACTTTAACAGGTGTAAATATTTAATGCCTTAAAACTCATTCAGCAGCTTCAGATATGACTTGTTGCAAAGCGCAGCCCACAGAGAGAGCCGGCTGTCAAACCATCTGTTTTGTTATCTGGAGTTAAAGCTCTAACTTTTCCTTTTGGACCAGATGTTTCTGTGCTGTTTGTCAAGTAAATGGACACCACAGGGACTTTAGGTGGGGAGGACACAAAAATGTGCGCTAGCCCGATGAGCACGACACCCAGATGCGTCGTAAATACAACACACCGCGGCTCCCTCGCGCCGACACGGGTCATCTTCTCAGAACCCGGGCTCTCGGTTAAAACGGGGAGCAACAGAGAAACTCTGGGTGCAGCTTTTAAACAGCTGGCTCGCAAATAAAAAAGGGCCACAACGAGAACGACTGGCACTGACCCGAGTCCCTCGCTTCCCGTGATTCCCATCTGCACACAAATGCAGATTTGCAGGCCTCGTGAAAGTTCTTCCTGCGTGTAAGGAGAGGATCGGTGCGAGGATTCACCTCCTAATCGGGTTGTCTCGAGACGCGCAGCGAAAGCAATCAACTCCCGAACGGGGAGGAGGATGGAGAAAACAGGCGAACTCAGGCAAACACACACACGCACCCCCCACCCCCACACACACACAGCGCACTGTGAGGCTGCGGCAGCTGAGGGCGACGATTCAACCTGAGAACAAGTGGGAACTTACCGCTCCTCCCGTGCGAGTCGGGCCTCTTCCATTTTATCCACATAGTCGCGGCTGGGACACAAAAACAAACACACAAACAGAGGATCGATAAAGATAAACATCATGCCCAGTCCCACCAGCGTGGTAAAGAAAAAACAGGAAAAGAAGTCGATTCCAATCTGTGTCGTGGTAAAACCAGTTTGTTAGATTTCTTTTTCTTCTTGAAAACCAAAACTACATTTAGTAAATCTGAACAATTACACACGTATGCAATGGATAACTTTAGTGCAGCATTAAATTATGTTGTTATAACAATTGCAAAAATAAATCTCTGACATCAGTGAGACTAACATGGTTCAATAAATGTACCACGTTTTTCTGCTTTGAGCAGACAAACATAAAGTTTGTCTGTTTGGCTGTATTCATGCACCTGGCTATGAATACAGCCAGGTGCATTCATAGCAGCACCTGGCTGTATAAATAAGCTGCTCTGAATTCAACACAATAATGAAAATGTTTTATCCTGCTTTAAACCCTTAAGGCAAAGGGTCAAACTCATTTGCATGTTGGGCCATATCAATATCACAAATGTCCTTAAAGGGCTGTTAAAACACTAACTGTTAAAATATTAACCAATATCTGTCTTTGCATGTGATGAGTACTTCTTGAAATTAGCTCATTTTTCTCATGTATTTTGGAAATGTACAGATAAAAACAGCTTTGATTTGATCACTAAAATATTCAAAAACAAAACTTTTATATTCAAAGTTATATCTATGTGGCTCTCTAGAGCCCAGAGGGCCACAGAAATGGTTACGGCGAACCGGATTTGGCCCCCGGGCCTTGAGTTTGGCACACATGACTTAAGGTAAAGTGAACACATTTACTTTACCTCGTGATCGAGACTGAGCCACGCTGACGACGTGTAACGTTCCTCATGTCTTTGAATAAAAACGCTACATCTTTGGGTTCTGCCGCCTCCACTTTCTCACCGTTTTCTTCCTCACACTTTCCGAAGCTCCACTTTCAAACAAACCAAACGTTGCCTCACCTGTGCTTGTTCCTCTCCTCCCGCTCTATCCTCTGCAGCCTCTCCTCCCTCTCCACACGGCGGCGCTCTCGCTCAGCCGCCAGAGACTCCTGGTGCTGTCGGTAGGACGACGACAGCAGTCCCCCTAATGCCACCCTGACAACAAACAGGCGCGGCCATGAGGACTTCTATATGTTTATTACTAACGTATTCCCTCCACATTGGTGTGCTTTTGTTTTCTGTCAGGAAGTGTTGGAGTAAAAGTTGACGCTGTCCCCTCACCTGGAGGTTGTGGGTGTACTCGGTGTGCTGAGGGAGGTGAACGACGCGACTCCATTCCTAAAGGAAACAAGAAAACAGTCAAAGAAAAATGGCAACACTGAAGGAAGTCATTAGTCGCCGGGTCTTCTGACACTCAGGGCATAAGACTGAGCAGACCCCCTCTTACGTAACACCGCTGGTGCAACTCTAGGGTGACCCATATTACCCACTGCTGAAGTGTTTGTGTGATTGCCCAAATCAAAGTGATGACATAAAGAGAACCGTGTTCGTACCGCTTGAACTTTTCTTCATTTTATCACCTCACAGAGGCATTTTGGTTGTGATATTTTTGTTTTTGACTCATTACTCTGAAAACTCTAAAAAAAAAAATTTAAAAAAAAAGGCAACACCAATTGATAATTTTTCTTAAGCAGCGTCTTGTATAAAAAAAACAGCTGTTTTGTGAAAACCTTTCCAAGATGTCCTGATCGGATGAGACGGAAACTGAAGTTTCTGCCTCTGTGTGGTAGAAACCCTGGACACAACCCCTTCACCTGTTGCCAGGGCAACATATGGTGGCGGTAGCATCATGGTGTGCTTCTCATTAGCGGGTGTGAGGAAACTACAAGTAGCTGAATGTAGGAAAATCATGGTAGAAAACTTCCAAAATGTGAGGAAAAAATGTCAACGGGCGCGAATACTTTTGCGAGTGGACGTGAATCTAATCATTTTTCATAGCAAAAAAGAATGGAAGCAAATTCAGGCTGTTTCAGAAACAGAAATGAACACAATGAATGTACTCACTAACAGAGTCAACTGAGTGACCCGTATTCCTCACAAGCTACATGGTAGAGGTTGTGTGAAAACCCAAAATAAAGAAAAGGACTAAAAGCAAAGCATGGAAACAGAAAGGAGAGATAAAGCATCGCTAAAAGGTAAGAAACTAAGGAATGGGAGTGAGATTTAAAGACGGAGAGGATAAGAAGGGATCAGTGGATGCTCTACTGTGCTTGTGCTGAAAAACCGTGGAACAGCTTGGAACTGTGAAAGCTCCAGACAAGTGCAGATTACCGACCCAGCAGGAGAGCTAATGAAGACTGAGAACAGCGAAGTGAAGAGAGGAGAGAGGAAAAGCAACAGCAGCGATGGACTCGAGGTGCAAAGCGTGCGACGGTAAGGAGGTGAAAAGAAAACAAGTCGGTGAGCAGGAAAAGTGGTGCTGAAAGAAATCCAAAGTCGGTGCCAGAAAACAGAAACAGAAAGTAGGTACATAAAAAAAAAAAAAAAAAAAAGAAATGAAGAGACATCTCCTGGTAGCCATGAGAAGAAGAAAGAGAAGTTCTGCTCTCCGTCTGACCTGGGAGGTGTTGTTTTGGGCGATTCCTCGCTGCGTTTAGCCTGAGCCGACGGCGCCGGCTCGTCGTCCAGGTCGTACGAGAAGAGGTGGAAGGGCGAGTGGGGCAGGTAGGGGACGCGGTCGGGGGACAGCAGGGAGCTGCCACGCAGCGGCGGGCTGACTTCCTTGGTGGCGGGGACAGTCACTGTAGAGCGCTTCCTGGCCAGCAGGGTGGCCAGCAGGGAGGGCTGGGACTGGGGGCTGAGACTACTGCCACACTCTGGAGAAAGGGGCGTCGGGGTAGAGGGGGACGACGTAGACGCCGGGTGTATTTCTGCCTGATTCTTCGGCTCATTGTCCCTTTTGGTTCCCTTTCTGGAGGAGATGGTGATGGACTGGAGGGTGGTCCTGTGGAGGGTGGGCGTAGGGCACGCAGCCCTAAGAACAGAGGATTAGATTGAAGGTTTCAGAAAACATACCTGGAGAGAGGCTGTTAACAAAACCACGACAAACTTGGGCAGGGCCTCTGCTGGTTTCAACAAGTCAAATTTAAGACCTTCTAATTTCCACTTTGAATGAATTTAAGACTGAAAAAAACTGTAAACGCAGAGGATGGTCGAGGAATCCTGTTGTGTGCCCAGCAAGAACGATGAAATTTCTGGGGTTTGTTTTGCAGCTCTGTGTGTTTCCCACACTGCATATGGCTTTACAGAGGGCTATATGCCAAACTAAACACATTTTAGCTCGGCTAATGACAAGCTAAAAACTCGTCATAAGTTTTTAACCGTCTTACTGGATCGAGACGGTTAAAAGCACCAATGCACCCAGCCTCTTACAGGTTAGCAAAAGAAGTGAGCTGGTGGAACGTCATCTTGCCAGTTGGTGACAAATTTGCACTTAATTATAAAATAGATGCAGAAAAGTCTAGCCAGCGAGAATACATTCCCAGCTAGTTAGCGGTAGCCTCAACCGGCTTCAGAATGCACTGAAGACGTCTGCACACCACTTATATTAACTATTTACTCTATAACAAGATTCAATAGTTCTCTCAAGACAAAATGTAATTCCTCTGATTAACATACTTCACACCAACTTACTTTTCTTCTATGAATTTAAGACATTTTAAGACTTCTTATGAATGGGTCACAAGCTCAAACTAACTGCGTATCTAAGACGAAACACACGCTCACATTTACTACTACTTCCCTACACAAAACACCAGGACACGTGAAAGCAGTGCTACATTTGACTTCCATGTCACCACCAAGACCTAAAATACCTGGAGGTGGTCTGATTAGCCCCCTCCTTCTCATCCGAATCAGATTCAGTCACAGGAGTCTCTTCTTCCTCCTCCTCCTCCTCCTCCTCTATGCCACATTCTTCCTCTCTATGGATGCGGACGGGCGGTCGAGGAGGGAAACGCACACATGAAGGGAAGATTCGGGGGAAAGATTGAGGAAGAGATGAAGCGGTACATGAGACCAGCATGCAAATGGACACCTTCACATAAACAAGGAAGGTTAGATGAGGCCGACATAATGATTAGAGATGACCCGAGAGCCTTACGGGCATTTAGTTTGGGAGATGACAAGCAGGGATGTGACAAATATGGGACGAAGATGGTTAAAAGCGCTAATTGAAAACATGAAGAGGAACTCTGAAATGACGCGGGGGGGACACAGTGGCGGACGAGTGTTTCTGATTAGACGCTCGGTGCCTCCAGCAGGTCAAGATGCGCATGGAGACAAGTTATGACGGCGGGGACGAAGGAAAGGAAAGGAATGCTGGAAGGAGAGATGGAAAACTGATTGGAGGTCAGCATCGGGGCGCTGAAATGTTGTTTTGTACCGAAACCGGACGAGCCCTGTTGCAGTCGAGTCCACAACTTTAGACGAACGAGATGACTTCTGCTTAAAAATATTTACATGCGTCAATTTATTTATTTATTCCCCCCCCCATCTTTTGTCATGTTAAATCCAGAAACCTCAATGTAATTCATGGGGATATTATGTTTACGGAAAGCTTCTGCAAACATTAGAAAAAAAAGCGTTGGGATTTCCCTTCTTTTTTTCTAGATGCGTGTTAATCCTCATGTGCAGAGTTTACACGTTAAAAATATCTGGGGCTTGGACCTTAATCTGCTCTGGTCACGTGACTGTGGCTGAGCGAGGACGAAGCAGGACGTTAAGACAAGAGATAACAGATTGGAATTTGTTAAAAACAGATTTCCCAATATATAGGAAATGATCACAGCACTGCAATTTCACTGCACCGGTTTAGCAGAATGAAGGCTTGGATTAGATTTGGAGATAACTCTGAAGGTGGGATAACACAGCAGAGAGCAGACATCAGGGATGATTCATCACAGAAGGAAAATCCACACTGTTACTGTGGGAGGATACACACTGGTTACATCCTGTGCAAGAGGGGCAGTCGATGTGCTTCCCGGGAATGTTTGAACTTACATGGACGGAAGGAAACCTGACAGAGCTCTGAGGCAAAAAGCGGTAAAACTATCACGTTTGGCTTTGAAAGGTCGTCTTTCAGCAAACTCCACAACTCATCCACTGTCCTGTGGACGAGCACTCTCACCTCTCACTGAGATCCTCCGCCCTGTGTCCGCTGAACGGCTGGAAGCCGGCCCTTTGTGGGGACGCGGGGCTGCAGGGGGCCTGCCCAGGTCGGCCGAGCGAGGCCCGGCGACTCCGACGCCTCTCCAGGCCTCGATGCTTCTCCGCTCCGCCGAGGCTGACGCGCCGGCGGTCGCGGCATCCTGTGGGCGGCGGCTGGCTGTCGTCGTCGCCGTCTTCGTGACGTAGAGTCATCTGGAAGATGGCGGGGATACGGGGGTGGAAAAATAAGAGAATTGCAAAAATGCAAGGTTTTTGGTCTACTTTCTGGTGCAAACACCTTAGTACGCTTGAAATAAGACAAAGACAACTTACAAGTATCATTTCTGCACGAAATAGGAACTAAAACTTTTTCATCAATGTTATGATTCACTGCCTTAAACCAAGCCCTCATATCTTACACGTTACTTCTGTTTCTAGAAACGAGACCAAAAATACTTGGTAAGATTTGATGTTTTTGCTGAGTGATGAAAGGTTCTTCTCTTCAAGATCCAAGAGAACAGGGTTCATCTAAGGAAGTGTATATGCTACATGGCCCATCTGATCTGTAGCACATTGCACATCACCAATGCATAGTTCGTTTGTACCTCGTAAATATTGAGCTGCTCCACCAAGTCCAGGTCAGTGCCTTTCCTTCCCAGGTGTCTCTGGGACACGGTGTCCATGCCTTGTTCCTCCAGACTGTCCACCATGTCGTAGAAGGAGTCCTGGTCAGGCAGCGCCGCGAGTGTCTGCAGAAACCACCAGAAACATAAGTCACAACGTACGCTAAATGTTATGTAGTCAAACTCAAGGCCTGGAGAGGCAAAAACCTCCAGGGTCCAGCAGGAATGTTAACCTTCTAGATGACCGCTGTGTGCTTAAATATGACTCTCTCAATTAAATCAAAGCAGTTTTGACCAATCAGGTTTTTTTTAATTCTGTGATTGCAAAAATTCACGCAAAATCAACAGAATCCCACACTTTTTCACGCTAACGCATCATTGTGCATTTACTACAAGATTTCAACAGAAATTGTCAAAATTTCACTTCCGCGATGCTAAATCCCACCTGCAGGTGGCGGTATTTGATATTTCTACCTCACTGCTCCCTCAACCTCATTTGATGTCCAGATTTAGTCAGTGATCGATGTGGAGAGCATTAAAAAAAAGTCACTTTTAAAATCACACATGAGCGAAAATATTTGCAAAATGTATTGCAAACATGTCTAAATCAGGGATTTTGACTGCAAAAAAAAATAAAAAAATCCCAATCATCAGCGGGAAGAGACGTTTAGTGTCATTTAACCTTATCGAATGCAGACACAGCTGTTTACTAATAGCTTGTGAATGACTTTTATCAACACGCTCTGGCACAAACGGCCATTTGAAAGGCACTCATTGCCCCAGATGAATCATAATAGTTACGGAGGATTCTGAAGGAGCTCAAAATACCCCAGAGAAGCTCTTATATACCCACCTTGTTGATGAGGGTCATGGCGTAGACCAGCAGCTCGGTGTCCACTCCATCTTTCTCCTGCAAGATCTCCATTGCATTGAACCAAGACTTGCAGCCTGAAATTCGCACGGACAATGAAATATTGACTCTCATCTGCATTCAAGCAATCAAAAAATATATATCAACATGAGAAGGAATACATGTACACGGTTGTACCTCTCTTCATGTCCACAGAGGTGATGGCCTGTATGAGCAGCGGCGCGTTGGACTCGGAGTACTCCACAAACACCAGCAGCAGCTTCAGAGTCGTTTTCACCACCAGCCGGAACTAAAAGGGGGGGAAACAAGAAACCCCCAAACGTGAAAACACATTTCTGAAAATGGACTAGCGTGGGGTTTTTGGTGGCTCCTGGTCAGCTCGCCTGTTCTTACCATATTTCATGATCATGCCTTACTATTTCCTCCCTTCCCGGTTTTTATTTGATTCCCCAAAATAAAACCATTTCATTCCCCCACTTCACTTGGTGCAGCAGTTGTTTGTTATTCTAGATGGACTGTGGACACAAATGGTGATATAAGTGCTCAAATTTTATGTGTATTTGAATACAATTGTGTATATTTTAGAATGTCATATTCCCATCGAGTCTGATTCGAATCCTCTTTCAATCTGCTTTATTGCGTAGAAAAATAAATCATAACACGTAACCAAACCAAAATATGTCAGAATTTAACAAGCTGTTAGAAAATTAAAATGATCTATGGACATAGTGGGAACAAAATGTTTACCTTTACCTTTTCTCACAGTGATACGATGTCGCGTTTTAGGGGGGACCTGGTTCGCTTTATGCTTTGACACATAATGAATGGCATAGCTTTAAGATGTGGAAGCAAAGAAAAACAGACGTTATTTTGCTCCTTTGTTTGTTTGTCTCCTCTCTAAGCAATCAGCAGTACTTCTGGGAAGATGTACACTTGTTTACACAGCTGGGATTTGGTGATATGAAAAAAAACAAACCTCCATAACTCAAAATGCGTTTCAGAGAGGAGAGTCAGTTCAGAGGCAAACTGCATTTAGGGTTGCAGTTGATGTTAAGGGTGACAGTTACGGTCAGGAAAGTGGCCGTTACGGTAAAACGGATTATTTTTAGTGTTTTTTTATAGGACCCTGCACCCCCCAACCCCGTGTTTAATGCGATTTGTCCTCCCTCAGCAACCGGTGAAGATCTCCAACAAAAGGTGCTGCAGAGTCCGAAATGCAGAGTTTACATGCCGCACACGTTATAATCTCTGTTTTACACGCTCTCCGCAAGATCAGCTGAAGAAGGAAAAAAAAAAAGAAAACGAACCACGTCAGCTGAGAGCGCAGGCCGCACTCTCGGATGTGTTTGTGTGCGTTTCCTTGGATGGCTGCTAAAAATACAGTTTCCCAAACAATGGGTGGCTGTTCAAAGCTAATGATAGCCTGCAGTCTTTTTTTTCTTCTCCTCTTCTTTCTTTTTTTTTGTGCACAGACGCTTCGCCGTTACCTTTGAGCCAACCAGAGTGTAGAGCCACTGGATGGTCTCTGGGTGGCCGATGACGCCGTTCATCCCGTCCACGTACAGCATGATCTGCCCCAGGGCTGACAAAAGGATCAGGAGAGAAATACAAAGGTTGAGATTTTTATCCACAACTGTGTACTGAGTTCAAAGCAAAAAAAGCCCAACTGATTTAATGGTGAAGAATGAGAAATCATGCAATTTGTAGTTCTAAAGTCTCTCAAAACGGTTTCGACATACCAACTCAATGAAAATAAAAGCATCTTGCGACTTTTGATTGTAACACGAGTAGTTTGCTAATTAACCCATCAGAAAAAAAAAAGAAATTTCTATGTTGCTTCTCAGTCCAACACAGTTGTAAACGGCATTATGGAGAAGCAGCATTGTGATGACGTGAATGAAGGGGGAAAAGTAGGAGCTTCTTAAAGAAACAGAAGCCCTAATTCAACGTGTCAAACTGCAAAATCAAATTTATTTGAAGTTACTTTTGATGTATGCAAGATTTTTATGATAACTGAAGATAAAATAGTGACTTGATTGTGCTACAAAATGGAACTTTGTGCCAGGAAAATACATCGTACCGCCCCTTTAAATACGGTGCAGTAACTGTACGACTGAAAAAAATTAAGGGAACCGCTGGTATATATACACGTTCCCATTGAGTTTGGAGTTAGAACATTTAATGACATTAAGCAAATCGTCAGTATCGGTTTTGTTCATTCCAGTTGCTTTTCATTTTGCCAACTGGAATGTTCTTTGCTTTAGTGCTCCTTAAAAATGGCAGCATGATTGAAATCTGCTTTGGTTTCACATTTACAGAGTCAAGACTGAATAGGGTGGGGCAAATGTTATGCGGTTTAGAGATACAGAAAGGAAATTCATTTGAGGTGAAATGAATCAAAAGTGTTGCAAGATTTTAACTGTAAAAGTAGAAAAAACATGAGGAGAAATGTGGATGGTGTCGCTTTAGCACAAAATGTTTGCTTATTAGTTTTTACTCGACAAAATTGATTGTAAAGTTTGTGTCTACCGTTGAGAAATCAAAACACATGCACTGGAGCGAAACGTATGTGGCGCTGCAGGGTTTAGACGCACAGAGAGGAAGTTCACTCGAGGTGACAAAAGAAACGTTTGGCATGAAAAGCAAAGGTTAGACCAGATGCACAGAATCAGAGGTGGAACTGCAACGTCATTCAACTGAATGAGGAGCTCGGCTTAAGTAAGAGTGTAAGACACATTTATGAATTCATCATCTGGATTCATAAATCCACATCATAAGGTTGTAATAACTCATAAAAGTTGTGCTAAAAGTTGTGCTATTGAAGGCTGATTTTTTAATCTCTTGCATGCTTTGTATCTAAGATTGTATCACTTCCTCATCCAAATCTATCAGACTTTGTCTTTATGCTGAGCAGTCAGGTTGGTTTCTGTGTCCTCTTTTAAATTATGATCTTTTACTTCATGAAAATCTGCACAGATTTCAAAGAGTGGGAGAAATTAAACAGCTTGAGGTGAATAGCTATGTAAAAAGCTATAAATATAAAATTTTAAACCGACATATTTAAACAGCTACATTTGATTTATTTGCCTTTTGTGAACAGCAAAAGCATTTGGAACTTAGTCAATATGTTTGATTTGAAGTTGAAGTACGTGGCTTTTACAATAAAATATGTTTTTAAATATTTGTTAAAACTACTACTATATCATCAGTATAACATAAGACAGAATTTGTGGGAAAAATAGAATTAGCTTCTCTGCCTTCTCCCAGTGCTCCCAGTACTAACTGCAGAAATACACTACTCTGTCAGAAACAACCAATCAGAACCTGGAGAAGGATCTTAGCGCTGTCAATCACACTCACCTCTTCTTGCTTGATCTTTGCTAAGCTACAGCTGGCTCACCACAACACAGTCTGCCACGAATGCTAAGGCTAGTTAGCATAGCCATGGATGACGATAGATAAATGGTTTTTCTGTAATGGTAAGTTGTTTTTCCACCATTAGAACATAGAGCAGTGTATAGGAGGTTGATTGGCAGCGCTAAGACCGTCGTCACACTGGGAGGAGGTGAAAGAGCGTAATTTTTTCAGATGACCTGTCTCATAGAAACCGTCATGTAATGGATTTAATAAATGTGGGAAAAAGATGTTTTCATAAAAGTTACACACTACAAACTGAACTAAGAGCCACAATAATCTGCAGGGATGCTTCTGGTGGTGTTAGTAAAAAAAAAACTGAAAGTAAGAAAAGACACTCCGCCCATCTCACTGGATGAATATAACATCCTGTTGCAACAGAGCAAAGCTCAGACATCTTGAGGACAGGAAGGAAACACTGTTCTCTGTCAAACATGGTTTTGGACCCTAAAGTAAGAGTTGAGGCTTTGACTGCGCTTCTGGGGAACAAAATAACATCCCTTGATGGTGAGAACCCTTTGAAAGCTGCTCCCACTTTATCAGTTGATGATTATCTTATACAACTGATACTTGGCAAGAAAACCAGCCTTGCAGAGGAGTTCTTCATCGATGAGAAGGAATTCTTTGACCCGGGTTATGACTTCGACTTCACTAATCTCTCTGACTCGGCTGCCTGCATGAGAGGAAATGAGCCATACGAGCGACCAAAGGGTTGGTATCGCATGGCCCTAAAGGTCGGAGGTAAATATCCGGATGGAGACACCTGGCTGGGCCCCGGTGGATGGAGGAGTTACTCCGCGCCTGGAGAGTGGCCTGTGTCCTACCATGGAACCGGGTTAGAAGGAGCCAGAGGCATCATCAAGAGTCACTACAAAGCTGGACCTAGACAAGCATATGGAAGAGGAATCTACTCAACGCCTCAACTTTCTGATGCTGAGGGCTACTGCAACACCTTCACGCCAAAGTTCACAAGAAAAACCTACAAAGTGATCATGCAAAACCGAATCAAACCAGAGAAGAGGCAGATCCATGGAAACTACTGGCTCATCCCTGTTCCAGAGGGAACATCAGCAGAGGAGGAGAAAGGCATCGCTGAGAGTTCAATACGTCCGTATGGCGTTCTGATCAAGGAAATCTGAGACTAACTCCAGATTCCTGAAGGTTGCAAGCTGTGACTTTAACTAGAGCCAAGAAACATGAATTCTAATTAGTTTCAATATGGACATTTTACCTCTTCTCACATGAGCCAACAAAGAAAAGGTTTGATCAGCTTCACATTATGTAAATTCTTCTTTGATTTTATATACAATCTTGGCTGATTAAAAAATTGGTGCACTAGTTTAAAGTTACAAAATGCAAATCAGTTTATGCAGCATCACTACTTAAATCTGAAGGTTTTGTTTGTGTTTGGATTTTTCTTACATTGTTCTGACTAAAAAATGAGTGAAACTTAATCAAGCGACTCACAAAGTTGCAGTTGTGAAGATATAATGAAGATAATATTTTTTATCTTATACCTTTTTGTGTTTACTCCTGTTCTGTGTTTAGCTGCCAATATTTTAAGATGCAGATTTTGATTTTGATTTTATGCATGTATTTTGTTTCAGGTTTGTAAGATAACGTAATAATTAGTTCAAGTATTCTTCTGTTAGTTGTTTTATTCCTGCTTGATGGGTTTTTTTAATACAAATGAGTCAATTGTTAATAGGTCTCATCTATTAATATCTCACAGATACAAGATGTGACAAAAACCGTCAGGTTTTAGTCCAAGTTGTACTTCTTGTGTTTTATTGCTTACGGGCACACCGGGGGTTTCCACTCACAGTATAATGGCTTACTTTCATTTTACCATTGTGAGAGGCAAAGTGCTCAATAATGATCATCTTAAATGAAACTGTAATGTGATGGAGAATGTAGGGCTTCTACTAAGGCTATTCCAGCTATTTTTCATTACATTAACAAAACAATGTAGACTTTTTGCATGTTGTTGTTTTTTTTTTCTTATGTTTTATTGCTTACTTTGTTGCAATAAAACTTGTACATTGGAGCAGAGCTGATCATTTTATGGTCTGATCGGCACACCAGGTGTGCAGGCGTCTGATCGGCACACCAGGTGTGCAGGCGTCACTCTCAGCTCTCTGAATCCGAAACCTAACGCTTACCGTAAACTTAAACAGCATTCATTAATCATCTACTTGTACATTCTTTAAAATCCTACATTTAGCTGGTAACTGGAAGAAAACTTGAGTCTCATCTATTAACATCTTACAGATACAAGATGGGACAAAAAACAGTCAAGTTTTAGGCAAAGCGTTGAACTTCTTATGTTTTATTACTTACTTTGTTGTTACTGTAAATAAAGTGATATTATTGTTTGTGTTATCTGATCTAAATGTAGTGGCTTATTTGCATCTTGTGCTTTGTGCTCTTATCTTGCCGAGGACAACCTCGTAAAACAGATGAATAAACTCAATGGACGTCTTTCCTGGAGGAAGAAAAAGATTAGAAAACAAAATAAGTATATAAATCAATAAATAAATAAATCAGATGTGACTCAGACCATAAAATGATCAGCTCCGCTCCAATTGGCCCATTGAATAGATCAGACCACCATCTAAGCATTTAGCATGCCGAGGTGAGTGAATCTTCGTCAGTGCAAACAGAGAGCTTGCATAATATAGAAATACATCAAGCACCAATATCTGAATAGTGCACATGTATTGTGGTGCACATGTGTGGTTATATGTGACATAAGACATAAGGTTAAAGGTCATGATGAACTTATTAGGTATATTTGTAAATATTAAGATTAATTACTATTTTTGAAATATGCATTAGTCTTGTTGAGCTTTGCATCATTTGGGTAAGATTGACATTATCTGTAAATTGCTTTATCTTGATCGTTTGTAGTTTATTGTATTAGTTGATGAAAAAATAACTTCCCTTTGAAATTACAGTTATATAAAATAATACTAAGTTGATCACAAAACATATCTTTAGATGTGAAACGAACTGAGCAACTATGTGAAAAACTGAAACGATATTTGATACTGTACTTCTGCACCATCATGTAGCCATAAGTACAAATCATAGGAACATTTGGAAACTGGATCAGCATGGGAGCTTTCACTGTGAACCACGGTAATTTAGAAATGATGTTTCTGCTCATTCCAAAATAATTAAAAAAAAAAGAAGTTAAAACTGAAAGTAAAAGATATTCCCACATCTGACTTTATAAAGACACTTTCTAACTGACTGATCACAACATCTTGTTGCGACGGAGAGGCGCGCTGGCGTCTTGAACCTCAGGAAGGGGCTGCTGGTTTCTGTCTCAACTATACATTTGGACAAAAACAAAACTCCTTTTTATACAACTAATCCTGGGCAAACTAAGCAGGTATGGGGAGGAGTTCTTCATTGATGAGAAGGAATTCTTTGACCCGGGTTATGAGTTTGTCTTCACTGATCTCTCTGACTCGGCTGCCAACATGAGAGGAAATGAGCTATACGAGCGCTCATACAGCTGGTACGGCACGGCCCTGAAGGTCAAAAGTATATCTGGATGGTGACACCTGGCTGGGCCCCGGTGGATGGAGGAGTTACTCCGCGCCTGGAGAGTGGCCTGTGTCCTACCATGGAACCGGGTTAGAAGGAGCCAGAGGCATCATCAAGAGTCACTACAAAGCTGGACCTAGACAAGCATATGGAAGAGGAATCTACTCAACGCCTCAACTTTCTGATGCTGAGGGCTACTGCAACACCTTCACGCCAAAGTTCACAAGAAAAACCTACAAAGTGATCATGCAAAACCGAATCAAACCAGAGAAGAGGCAGATCCATGGAAACTACTGGCTCATCCCTGTTCCAGAGGGAACATCAGCAGAGGAGGAGAAA
>CAEGAD010011429.1:0-71532 GCA_903067055.1 Poeciliopsis paucimaculata
GAGCGGTGTGTGAGATGGGATTTTATTTTTATATATATATATATATATATATATATATATATATATATATATATATATTTATAATCCAGAAAACAAACAAACAAAAAAACAACAACAACAAAAAAAACATTACTGTTCCTAAAACTTGAACACATAATATGACATGAACACAAGGGTCCTGTGTATCTGGCAAAGGTAGAGATGTCAGCCAGTAAAGAGCTTTATTAAATGAAGCTTCACAAACTCTGCAGAGATGTTCAACAGTTTGTTTTAAAGCCAACCAGAATAGCACTTACTTTGTCAGTTTTAAATAGGCTGCTGCTAAGATTCAGGGAGTTGCAAGCTAAAACTGGGTGTGCAGTGGAAGTGGCACTGTGTCACTACTTTGTTGTCGATATAAATGCAGTATGTCTAAAAATGGAAGTCTGATGAGAGGAAATAAAAATTGATCCCGATAGCTAAATAAAGTACTCAGTGGTGTTGAGACAAAATGTGCTAAAGTGAAGGTATTTTTATATTATATTACAGTCTGAAAGACTATACCAAGCTCTTTACATGTGATATATTCAAACTCATATTTACTTTTTTCAAGGTCTGAACAAATGCTTTTATTAAATATTGTAACAATATGAGATATTATCCTTACTCTTTAATGGTGGAAAACAGCAGCTTAGGTTTTTCTGTGCTTATACATCTGCTCAAAACTGAATTTGTTTTATGAATTATTTTCATCATAGCATAAAAATATTAGCATTTATCTTTTACATTTTTGAACCCATTCTTTGTAGTACATTTAATTATTTTTTATTAGGATTGAATTGTGTTACCATAAAATTAACAAGAATAATTTTGGTTTTTAGGAAGCATAGGAAAAAGCTGTTCAACAAAAAATCAAAACACTGCTAATAACAGTAATGTCTTCTGTTTTTATCAGCTGCATATACTGATATTAGAAGAGAATGATATCTTGTGGGGGTTTGTGTTAGTATTTCCTGCCGGGGCGGAAGCAGCATGCTGAGCTGTGTTAACGAGCTGACTGTTCCTGCTGCCCTCTGTGTGCCAGTGCCAACTGTTAAGAAAATTAAATTGATACATTTGTTATTGAGGAGCTTATCGTCTTGGAGGTACAATATCTAACTGAGGGGTTATGTAATTGACACATCTATTTGTGGGTGTTGGAGGAAGTAGAGGGAATTGTAAAGCTGTTTATGCATGTTTATGAAAGGGTAGGAAGGGAAATTTAACAAGGGATCTCTTTAAGTGCTGGAAGGATTTGCTTTTGTTGTAAGGAATATTTGTTCAGGTTAATCCTGTTTTCTACACAACCAGTGTACCACTGCCAATTGCTTGTGTAGCTTCCACAAAGGTCCTCCATATGGACCTGTAATGCTTTAAAATGCTCCTTTATTATTGCTCCTTATTGCTTCTTTGTTATTTTTTCTCCAAACCATTTAAATGTCTGATTGTCTAAAAAGTAGTTTTCGGTAACATTTTTTTTGTTGTTTTAGAATCAACCAAAAACAACAGTTTATATTGTAACATTAAAATAAGAAATCTTTTTTTCCATGTACTTTCTGCTTGAGATGAATAAAGTAGTTTTGAATTTAGTTGAATTTGTAATCTGAAGTTCTTTACTGTGACTCATAAAAAATTGTGAGCAAGCATTCAAACTTGTTCCTCCAAACAGAAATAAGAATGGTGAGCATGTATCTTTAAGATGCCTACCAAAAACTAAGACTAAAACATACTCTTATATTTTTAGTCTTAGACTAAAAATATAAGAGTCACAGATTCCTGAGACAAGTGTATGTGCAATTTCATGAACTCATGCATAGCATAGTAAGCACGGATAGTTGTCATGCCAGCAACGTTACTACAAATGATTTGGTACACTGTCACTGAGTAGGCATGGGGATGCTGTGGCCAGTACCCCTTTAAATTATCTAAAGATTGAACAGGAAAACATAGGTGTCGGACAGTAAACAGAGTGGACATGCTGCAACTGTTATTACACAACAAAAATACACCATCACAGCCTTTTTACTGAAGTTTTGTGCTTATTTACAATAATCAGCAAACTTTTAATTAATGTGAAAAGGTGAGCCCACAGATGATGATAAACCTTTGGATGAATTCCCTGGGGCAGAAGACAGAAAGGCTACCCATGTTTTGACAGATTTTTAGTTTTACTTGTACAATAATGTGATAGTAATCTTGTCCATAGAGGACCTAGCTATGCAAAACAAATATTCTTTATTAAGAATCCCTGCAAACTCAGAAAATCATGGATATACATTAAAAAAACTCTTGTGTTCATACATAACCAACCCAATATTTTAACTATCTTCATTTGAGGCAACTCACACTAGACCACACCAGTAATAAAATTTGTATCGTACCAAGCAGTAGATTTTGATTAGTCACTAAACATCCGTACACATTTTTACCCACTGTTAATTTAATGGCCAGATGTCTGGTTTCTGTATCCATACTGCATGTACTATGCTTTTGTAAAAAAACATTTTTGAAGTGCTATTGCATTCTCATAAGTGAAAATAAATTTATGTCCCCCACTTGTACGCTATTTCATAGGTTGTCACACACACGAAGCTTTTTTATATGGTTATTTGTTTTCAGTTTATTTTCATATACTTTTATTTCTATCATCATAACCCTAAACTCCCACTATGTCCTCCACAATTCAGATTTTTTTTCCAAGATAATATTACTTTTCTCATCCCTAAATGCAGAAGCAATAATGAGCAGAGGCATCAATCCTACTTTCTGACATTTTACGCTTGAAGAAGAATTTTCATGTCAGGCAATAACTGCTAGTGAGCCTCAGTGGCACAAGCTCTGGGCTTGCGCCTACACCAAAGCCTAATGGGATAAATCAGCTCTTGCATAACTAGAGGCAATCACTCACTCCGTCTCCCCCATGACAGAACTCAGTTATGGCTTCTGGATAATATCATTTCTGTTATCTTAAGATATCAAATTTCTGTCTTTATTGGCAAAGACCTTAGCAAATGGAAGGTAGTTTGCTTGCCTTGGTAAGACAGGATGAAAAATGAAAGCATATTTATCCATCTCGAAAGCCCCATTTTGGGTAGAGAGCTCAGGACTGAGGTGACATGTTCACGCAATCAGCAATATCTTACACACTTCAGTGATACTGATGTTATATTAAGGTAGAATATTAAAGTCTCTACCAAATGGCCAACTTTTTCACCATTTGTTTCTAATTTATGAATATCATATTGTTATCTTATCGTGAAATATACAAAATGTATATAAACTTTTTTTTTTTGTTGCTTTTTTAAATTGAGGTAATATCCTTGTGTAATCAGTAGATGGTTTACTGTCATTACTAATTTGTCTTCCTCAGTTATTTGAAGTAGTCCAGGCCTTGAAGCCTGGTGTCCTGCAACTCTTTGATGTGTCTCTGCTTCAACACACCTGAGTCCAATAATTAGGTCATTTAGAGAATTTGGAGAACTTGACTGCACAGTGAGCAGGTTATTGAGGCATTTGATATAGGTGTATTGGACCAGCGACACATCTAAAAGTTGCAGGACACCAGCCCTCGAGGCCTGGATTTGAAGACACCTGGGGAAAACTATAGCAGACTGCATGCCAGCACTGCAAATATAACCTCTATGGCATAAAGCTTTGTGCTCTAAGCATGTTTATACATCAGTGCAAAACAACTTCCCACTAATACAATGATTGGTGTAAATATTTAGTTCCTCTGAGATTGATGAGAGAGACAAAACACTGCGTGGCGTTTAGCAAAAACGAATCTGAAAGTTTCTCAGTAAAGTTAAGGAAGGAGCTGCTTTGGTAGCTTATCCACATATGAAAATGATGCATTCTACTTTTTTCACCATTCTTTCAAAGTTTGAACTTGATGAATCCTGACATTGTCATCCTCAGGACATATCACCGCTGCAATTATGGGGAAAACCATGGAGACATTAGATTTAGTTAAAGATTCTACTGATGCCAGATCTGAAAATGTACTGAGCTCTATTAACCCCTGAAAACACTCTGTGTGGTGGCAGGACATACGCAGTGCCTGTTCAAATCTGGTATTATTATGTGCACTGGCTGATAAGGAACTAAGGAGACAAGCCCAAGAACCACTATGCACACCTGACATTAAAATTTGATTTGTGTCGTCGTATCATAGCTACACTCTTTGAAAGCTAATAGATTTGAAGCCTCACCACAGAGCAAGTTGTCAGCATAAGTAACTTGGTAAAATGCTAAAATAAAATGCTGGCAAAAAATAAAATGCTGGTAAAATTTTAGCATTTTGGTAAAATTACACCAGGTAAACATTTTGCTATATCTATATATATATGCGTGTGCATGTGTGTGTGGGTGTGTAGGCGTGTGGGCTGGTGTGCGTGCGTGTGTGTGCCTGTTTATTGATGAGCAAGTGACAATCTATCAATTTCCCCAACCTGATGAAAATTTTAAATAGCTTTGCTTTTCCCTCAACTATTTCAAATTAGCTATGAAAGATGGACTAGCATTCTGTGTAACAAAATGATCCAAACTAATTGAAAAACTTGTTCCTCCTCCTCACCTGTGGTGGCGCTGCACTAAGAACTACAGAAAGAATCGACACAAAACGTCTGAAGAAGACCAGCGCAACTTCCGTCCTCACAAAATGTAAACAAAAATGGAGTAGCATCAAATTTCAGTGATTGTGGGACTTCTACTAATCATCTATTAGCCACTGCAGCTATTAACACAGTCCTCTGGAATTTATTCCACTAAATTTGATTTCTCTAGTTCAGTTTCAACAGGAGAAACTGAACACATAACAACATAACAACTCCTTTTGGGTTGTAAATACCCTCCTCTGTTTTAGAATTACAGTCAGCCTGTAGTTTGGGAATGAGAGAGAAGAAAGTGAACCCAGTTGTCCGGTCCGTAATGGCCTCGCTTTTAAATACTGCATTAGCATTAAGAGTTACCTTGTTCAGCTTCTCGTTTTTCAGTGGAGAATGGTTGTTTACACCACAGGCAATTTCCAGAGAGCTTCATAGCCCCAAACTGGCACATTACATATATAAAATTTTAAATTTCAACACATTCTACGCCTCCAGGAAGCAATCATTTATTATAGCCAAGGGTCCAGACCCTCTTTGTGAACAAAATCATAAAACAAGAAACTGTTTTTTAGAAGGCGAGGTAGCTGAAATAATTTACCTAAATTGTTCTGTGACTGTATACAAACATTGAAAACTAACGGTGACTCAAACACATCACAAAATACATTTCTTACATTTGCGACATTCGTGTCACAAATGGGACAATAATGTATAAATAAATGGATACATGGAAGAAAACATACATCTTTAACTTTGGAGCTTTGTTCAATCTTCGTCTAGAATCACCTAACATATTTAATTACCATTACAGTTACAACATAAACTACAACCAGGCTCTTCTATCTGATCACTTAGATGTATGTTGTAACCAAATAATCAGAATAAGTTTAACAGTAACTGTTTTGAATTTAATTGATGTTTCACCCACCAGTGTTTCTCCTAAATATTTCTATAACAGTTGATTCATTGAAAAACAAAATAAAAAATAAGACTAAAATTAAGTCTCTCTCTATATATATATATACATAACATATATATATATGTTATATATATATATACATAACATATATATATATGTTATGTGTATATATATAACAATTGTTCAGCCAAACAATAAGAGCTAAATGATAAACATATTTTCAGTTATGAGAAAAAGCAGTAGACTCTGTTTGTCTCTGATACACCATGCCAGGACATGAACAGAGTATTCTCCTCTGAGACTAATTTGATAACCTACTATGGCTAATTACATGCCGACAAAAACACAGCTGGCAGAAATGTGTTGGGGAGATTAATGCTCTACAGTAGAACCAGGCATCTGTAGATAAAAATGGAATGACGTGTAAATTAGGCTGGTCTTTGAAATAGTGATACCAAAATAAAAAGATGAATTTTACATGAATACTATTTAGGGCTGTCAACATTAACACATGCAATTCATCTGAAAAATTGAACGAGTTAATATTACATAATGCAGATTAATCAAACGACCTATTGTGATCTAAAAGCTGATTGTGATCTAACATGCTCATAAAAGCCTCTCTCTATAAGAGAGCGGGAGCCGTGTTAAGGGCTTGACATACTGGAAGTAATGAACAACTGTGAAAGGTAAAACACCAGACAGGAACAAAAGTTGAGAATTTCTCATCTCTTTTGTACTGTGTTGCTATACTGCACTTACACTGCACTTATTTGTACAAGTTAAAAATTTCGCCTTTCACTTGGCTAGATGTGAAAGGCGACTCTTTTCAGCATCCTAGATGAGGATAAGCATCCTCATCTAGGATGCTTATCCTCATCCTAGATGAGGATAAGCAATTGTCACCATATCAACCATAGGAAATGAATGAAGAGGGACCTTTCCAAATGAACTTTTAAAACAAAATTACTTCCTTTAAGCCTTCTTCAATATAATCACATGGAACACTGAGAATTTCAGACATGTTTGGTTTGAGACAAACATGTGAATGTGCTTACAGTAACGGTTTGATATGGGTTATATGGGCAGTTGCCCAGGGTGGCATCAGAAAGGGCTGGGGCACCCAAGAACTAGAAAATAAAATAAAGTTTATCTGTCAATTACCACTTGAAAAAAGTTTGCTACTACTTCTATGCATGTGTATAGAAGTAAGTTTCAGTTAGTTGCTCTTGAGTACAGGGAAATTACATTACCTGCTTTCTGCTACAAAATAGTTCAGATAATTGCTTGCATTTTAATTGGTTGGAGTGTGACAGACGGTGTGCTTGCCTATGGCATCATTCCTGCAAGAACCACAATTCTGTGCATATTTCAAGCTTATAAAGATGGGCATAGTAATTAATCTTGATTAATCACAGCGCTACAGTGTTATAAATCTGATTTTTTTTTAAATTCATTTAATCGATTGACAGCACTATGACTTTTATAACTCATGCACACCTACATGTATTTTTCCTATGAATATCAGATTTTAGTTCAGCTGGAAGTGTTCAGTACACGTTAAATGTTGGATTTATCTGAAGTTCTTGAATTAGCAATCTCAGTTTTATAGATCTGCTTCAGCTCTTACTGGGATTTTAGTGCTTGGCAAGCTTGGAGACCTGTTTGGAAGGTGACACACTTTCTCCCCAGTTGTTATTTAGGCCTAAACACCTTCAACTCCTCCAGGGATAAATAAGTTCCTCAACCCTTCCCTCTCGTGCTGCCACAGAGGATAAATTATATACAGATCTAGTTCTACTTCCTCTCATCATAATAATATGCTTTGCATGGCTTTTCCACTTCATCTAGAGTCACGATAATCCCTGTGCTTCTGTGTAATTATCTCTCCTCTAGGCTGATCTCAGTGCTCCTCACCTGCTCAGCCTAGTTACATTACCTCCTCACTTTTATCTATGACTCTTAAAGCTGCTGCCAAGGGTCCTCTTAACTCACCCCACAACTTTTCCCTTCCCATCTTCTCCCGAACACGTTCTTCATCTCTTTCACCTCATCATCCCCTCTGTTCCCCATACTAACCTTCTAGAGGATTGTGATTAGCAGCAGGAAAAAAAGAAAAAAAAAAGAAATGAATTTGTATTGCGAATATATCCCTCATTAGTCTCCTAACAATTTTAATAAGGGAAATGAAAAGAAAATAATAAAATGTAATTTGCTAAATTGACAAGGAGTCACTGGCTACCTGAAGGAACAGAGGCTACACTCAGTGTCATGCATAATATCTGAACTACACTATCTTTGATGCTACTCAAAGAAAAGATTTGCTATTTTTTATGTATTTCTTTTCCATGTTTTACTCAGTTGTGTAGACTAGAGAGATGAAGTATGCAAATAAGTTTTTGTAAAAAAAGATTAAAGCTAATAGTATTTTTGTAAATAAAGACTTTTTTGTCATCAAATGGAGTGGTTTGGATCAAAGAGTTGTCATTATGCAAAACTGACCACAACAGATCACGTTCAAACTATGAATTCAATTATGAATCAGTGGCGAGACATAAAAATAATTTTACTAAACTTTATCTATTTTAGAAAGAACAATTGGCCAAAGAGTTCATCTTGAGATCAACAAAGCTGTTAATGACATACCTTAAAAGATTTCCAGTTGTAATGCGTTGACATTTTCTGTTAAGTGACAATGTGAGAAACTTTGAGATGCATTACAGATTTTTGACCACACTACATATGAAGAGGTTCAAGAAGCAGAGTTCAAATATTTACCATTGTTGGAGGCCTACAAGAATAAGACATAGGCAAGACAGTTCAGCCCAATGATATGGAGAGAATTTCAATTACTTAGTCTTGAAGTATTGTTTCATGCTGAACTGTGACTGAAAGCACAGGGGGAATAAAGTTAACATTGATCAGATGAGAACAGGAAGAAAACCTTTAAAAAAGAGATGGCGTTTGAGCTTAGGGCAGCTGTCAAGCAATTGTAATACAGAATACTGATTAAAGGCACAACTAATTGATAAACAAGTATAAAATAACAGTTATAGTTTTTCTTTATACAGACCAAATCGAAGTGCATCTGTCCTTGGATTGTGGCCTGATTTTTAAACAGTGTCAATAACAGTGGTCAAGTGTTTCATTAGAGTGAAACTAACTTCACTAATTGAGCAAGAAGAGAAAACATTTCAATGATAAGAGACAGAAGGAATAATTATTTATTTTAAGATTTTTCTTTGGAACATTTTAAAATTTTGATTGCAGTATGTAAAGACCTCTAGTATTCCACCCTCTAAACTGTTGTTGACTCTGTGTGTGTTCCAGTGCACATGTTTATTCTATCCATGTGTAAGTTTCCATCACAACTTACAGACCTTCGTGGTTTGAAGATCTCTCTGTGGGGACAGCACAAAGGGCAGAGGTGTTAATTATTCTACAGATCAGCGATGTCAGCACACCTCTCTCATTGCACCTAATTGTCCCTTTGGGGGTGCTCAAGTCCTCATTATGAGAGCACTTTGTAATCCAGTGTTGTTATTTTGCAGAGGTGTTTTAGAAGCAGTCAAGATCTGTTCATGTACTTAAAAAGTTGAATAATAATTTACCTTGATTATTTATGTAGTTTGTAAAAATGTATAGTGACTTTTTTTCTAAGATTTAAAAATGTAAACTTAAGAAATACAAGAAACACTCCACTCACAACAATTGGCTGCCTCCCTACTGAAATCAATGGAGACTGGTTAAATTATTCTTGGCAAAGCTTTCATGCAAAGCTGCAAAGAGAAATTTGATAATTGGATATGTTTCGCCACTTCCTTCTTCCAAGCAAAGGGTGAGAGGGGATTTGGTGGGAAGGGGTGTCAAGGGCCCTGAAACTGACAAGCTTGCAGTTTAGATCTCTCTCTTTGGTTCATGGAGGCAAATCTCACCAAAACAAACAGGTGCTAAACTGTACAGTCTGGCACGCTCTTACACACTTCAGTTAAAGTTTATTTCATCACATGGTTCTTTTTCTAGAAAAAGGTTCATATGATTATCAGGAAACACTTCAGCCAACAGAAGGAAAATTGTATGCGGGTTATGAAGGATAGCAGCAACAAGGTTTACTTGATCACAGAAAAAGTGATATTAGTTTCTTTTTGTTTGCTTGTGTGTTTGTTGTTTCTGGGTACTCAGATGATGAAGATGTGGAAACGGTAGAGTGAGACTGTTTTCCAGGCAGCTAGTGTGTCCCAAATGTTCTATATTATTCTATAGTCTATACTAAACTGCTCTTGGTTAAATCCCTGACTGCAACATCCATGTTATCAACCATTCCATATAAATTTGACATTTATAAATATACATTTTCTTCTCTCAAAATGCCATGCGTGCAGATTTAAAAATTTGACAAAGAAATATGAAATGCAGTGGAAATGACAGATTGTATCAATTCAGATGTCAATTTCCATCCTGAAAATGTTCTATCAATATAAAAGGAAATGGTTATACAACAATTGGCTGACAGAAACAAGATTTTGTTGTTGCAATTTGTCAACCGCTGAACACTCTATCAATCGACTTGTCAAAAGTAATTATTTTGGTGCCATCATTTTCTACTTTCTAACAAAGTGTTCACATTCTAAATTAGTGACAAGACATGTTTTTCCTGTTTCAGCAACACTGGATTATGCAGCATTTTGCACTGATGCATATCTACAGTTCCAAAGACATCCACGCATTTGACAGTATTGTTTATTAAAATATATGATTGCTTGGGTTGTCCTGCATTGGAATGACTCTCATTGCTCATCCAGATAGTAAACATCAATCTAATGTGAAAAAGAAAGTGTCAGTAGCCACTTGTCTATGAGAGGAAAACAGACTGCTCCACATCCATCTTAAATAAAGCCTGTTGATGGATACTCAAGGTTACTTGTCCTCTGAGGTCAATGAACGGAAACATACGAGAAGAATAAAAACTTAACTTAGAACATACTACAGTTAGTAAATAACTAATTATTTACTAGTACAACAGAAACAATTTTCTTATAAGTTCCAAGACCTTGAACCTGAAAGAACACATTTTGATCGGGCCTCGTCAAAAGTAGGTATACTGTATGAATGAACACAGGCAATGGTACTGTTTATTAGAATTGTACTTGGATCGAGGTTTAGGTTAATGCAGCAATGCAACATATTTTGATTACTGATGAGGGTCATGGCTGAAATCAGTAGTTTTTTTATTCTTAGGAGTATGTGTTGTAGCTTTTAAGAGAAGTAAGAATAGGACTACATTTGACCTAAATCAAGATTTTGTAAAATTTGATTACTGGCTTTGGGGGAGAAAAAATGGACAACAATGTGACAGCAATACAGAAATAGCTGAATATGTTATGATTCAGTGGCTGCACAGTGGTGCAGTTGGTAGCGGCAAGAAGGTCCTGGGTTCGATTCCTGACCCGGGATCTTTCTGGACGGAGCTCGCATGTTCTCCCTGTGCATGCATGAATTTTCTCCGGGTACTCCGGCTTCCTCCCACAGTCCAAATTCTCCTTAGGAATGAGTGTATGCGTTCATGGTTGTTTGTCCTGTCTGTCTCTGTGTTGCTCTTCGACACACTGGCGACCTCTCCAGGGTGAACCCCGCCTCTCTCCAGCCCGGAACGTTGGCTGGAGAGAGGCACCAGCATCCATCCCGACCCCACTTGGGACAAGGGAGTAAAGAAAATAGATGAATAGATGTTATGATTCAATGCTGTTTGTATTTTGGTTGGACTGAGATCATATTAGTGTTATTAGTGTCTCTCAATGTTAATACCTGTTTTGTATTAAAAAAGGTTCTTTGTTGTTCTGTGCATTTGTGTTTAATCTGTAATGTGGATAACAAACTCTTCGGTTTTGGTTAGTTAGATCCTCTGTGTTTCATCTATCCCTCAGTTTGATTCTCCTCTAGCTGCTCAACTTTCTGCTGATTGTACTCACCTTGGTTCACATTACTCATCACATGCCCACACAATTTAAGTTCCTTGGTTTCTTTCTCTCTCCCATGCCTCTATGCTGTCTGAGGAGTCAACAGTAGTGGCAATGCAGAATTGTATTTTGTGCCATTTGTAATAACGTTTTGTGTTGTTGTTAGATGAAATTAGCATAAAATAGAATAGAAAAATCATTTATTGTCCCACAATGGGGACATTTCTGTGCACTGTATACGTTTATCTGAGAAATTTATTTTCAGAAGTAGTTTCAGGTCTATATTTTAAATGTACCTTGTAATTTTTTCCAGTGGCTGCTCATGTAAACAAATAGCAAGTGGTCTTCTGGAGCAGATGATATTTACAGTGTACTGCCACCTCTGTGATTACTTATAGCTAGTCTAACTGGGCTGAGAATGAATACTGTTCTTTTTTGTAAAGAGGCTTGAACAACGTAATTATAAACAAATTAAAGAGATAGAATAGCCACCACTTAGGACCATTAAAAGAACATAATAATAAAAAAGCTTTTTGCTGTCATTTTGTGCTCTTTAACTGTTCTGTAATTTGATGCACATCAATGAGCCTAACCCAGCTCTGTCACTGGAAGCAGCTAGTTAAGGTTTTAGCATGAGATACAAAAAAAGTGTCATGCTAAAACTGTTTAGACATATTTCAAACATAATTTGTTTATGGAAACTCATGATAAATAATCCTCTCTTCCATCCACCTCACTGTGAAAGGAAAGTAGATTTTTACAAGGTACAACATTTTCTAAAATTTTTTCTACCAGAAATTTGTTTCACCATATTAGAATATTCGAACATGTTTGTTTGTCCTTGACTTAACCCAGAATGGAATTATTGATATTACCTGATGGTAAGAAGCAACTGTTAAAAAAACACATTAAATATTGATGGGTTAGCAATGGAAGATTGTTTCTTTCCCAGATGCTGTATAGATATATTTTTACTTTCTGGTGCGGTGGCATTCTGATGAAAGTTTCAGCTCAGCATAAGATTAATACAGTTCACTCAAATACATTCTAATGCAAACAGAAGAATAAAACTGCTGTAACTGCTTAGCAATGTTGCTGAGCAGCTTGGTTAGAAAAATTCTATTAAAAAAAAGTAATAGTTTATTAACTTTACTTTGTGAATAAACATTTTTTATGGCATGTACTATAGGCACTCAATATTAATGTGTTGGTGTCTTACTTTGATCAAAATTAATCAAAAATGCAAATAACTTCACTGATAATGATAGCCTTACCATCTGCATGTATTTAGGAAAAATATTAGGAGACAGTGCAGTTTTCTCAGCTTGGGGTCTCCTTGAGCCATGTTCCCTTTGAAATAAAATACTAATTAAGGTGGTGAAAATGGCCCACTGTGTATCATTTGATCCCACTGTTACTGTAGATTGTCCTCACTGTGGTGGTCCTTTATGCAGACTCTAAAAGGAGAAGACAGAAAAATAGAAGGGATTAGAAAATTATGTACTAAACTCTACCACATCCCTTCTGGCTATAAAATGTGTAATACAAACATGGTCGATGGTACATTGAGCTTTATGTCTTAAGATGTGTAGAATCCTTTAGAGTATATGCACTAAAAATCATAGTTTGAACATATTGCTAAGTGACAGTTCTGTCAGAAAAAAAAAAAAAAAAAAAAATCACTTTTACAATGTCCGATTCAGTCTTTACTTTAAGAAAAAAAAATCCTTTGAAGTATTCTTGATTTTAACTTGTATAAGTTAAATTATTAAAGTAAAAAAAAAAAAAAAACATATACATCAATAACTACTTCTATTAATGTTAGAAAAAAGGTAAATGGATTGTGGCATAGCACATTAAGTACGTTGATTTTTTTTTTGCACATGTCATCTATGGGACACTTCCACTGTCAAAGTTAGTACACAGAGCAGACATCATACAAAGCATACCCAATTCTTACTGGCAAATCCATTTACATACCTTCAATTTCCTGCTTTGCTATTCAGTGAAATGCAACCAAGATCTGAAATCTGTCCCTGTTTCACATGCTGCAAAAAGCTTGAAACATTGTTTCAGAACAAATAACCTAAAGATGCTCCACAGTTACATAAATCATTACTTTTTTCCTAACTTTTTTTATGTTTCCATTCCTGGTTTATCAGACATCTTGATGTTTTAGTGGACATTGTTCTGCCACCAATTAGGGAGTGACCCCAAAAATAACTAATAATTTTGTTCGACCCAGATTCAAGGCAGAAACATTTTTCCCTCCTAATTAACTGAAGATGTCTTTCAGCATAGAGTTACCATGTTCTCCTGCATGAGTGCTCTCTCCGGGTACTCCAGCTACATTCTACAGGCCAAAAACATGGCTGTTAGATTAATTGGTTTCTCCAAATTACCCTTAGGTGTGAGGGTGTGGATGCATGTCTATTTGTTCTGTGTCTCTCTGTTGCCCTGTGATAGACTGGCAACCTGACCAGTGTATACCCACCTCTCGCTCAATGACTCCTGGAGACAGGCACCTGTCTCCTGCAAGCCTTCAAAGATAAGCGAGTATTGACAACAGATGCTTTTATTGTGCCAGTCATGGCGAGGACGCTCTTGTAAAAGAGGCCTTTTGATCTTTCTATGGGATAAACCTGGCTAAATAAAGGTTATTATTATTATTATTATTATTATTATTATTATTATTATTATTATTATTATTATCATCATCACTACTAAAATTTTATTATAATAAATCTATGATTTTATTACCAGCAAAATCCACAACAACAACAACAACAATAATAATAATAATAATAATAATAATAATAATAATAATAATAATAATAATAACAATAATAATAATAATCATCATCATTTTGTTATTATTACTGCTGGTTTAACAGAAAATAAATAAACTATAATTTTGTTCGTATTTATAAATACCAATTAAATCTGAAATTTAATTGGTATTTGTACAATGCAATGTGCTATAAATGATTTATTGAGAATATTTAACAACATTCAGTTTCTAATTACAAAAGAAATGAGTGCTGAATAATGTGCAAACAACATCTGGATCTGAATGTAGCTTGAGGCGGCAAATCTTCTTTTCTTAGTCGCCAAGGTGTGATGTCTTTCTTAGCGCTTCGTTTTTCTTTTTAGTGCAGCCTCTCTCCAAAATGCTTTCTCTTCTCTCTAAAAGTCTCATTCAATCAGAAAACTTCTCTCCACCATTTAATATGTCCTCTTCCTTCCTCTCAATGCTCCCTGCAAAAAGAATTCTCTTGTGCTCTTAGCATCTAGGAAAAAAGAAAACCACAGTCAGCTTCGCTCTCTTTGTCACACCCATTGAAACATCGCTCATCTGTCTGCCCAGAAAATAAGCTGTCAGAATGGAGAAAGGCACTTGTCTAAGGATCATATTTATGTAAGAGTTGTGTCTGCTTCCAATTTCACGTAGGTGCAACATTTTTCACCTTCACACTCCACTCCAGGAAATTCATGTATTTTCTTCATGTGATTGCAAATTACCATTGCACTCAACATCCCTCACTCATATTTCAGCTGCAGCTAATGGATCAAGCTGTTCCCACAAGAGCCGCATTTCCCATATAGATCAATGACAATGTATGCATTGCTGATCACAGATGACTATGAATTTTTAATGCTGTAATTTTTTGTTGTATAAAAATATAATATTTACAAAACAATAATTAATCACACTGTTTCACCTTTAGATGTAGAGAAGAAGACAAGGTTTAAATAGTTTTCTGTAAACCACATTATAGCTTAATTACACACAGACTGACAATGTGAAGCCTATGCTAATGTCAATTATGATGGTTTTCTGGATACAGCTAAAGAAAACAAGACATTTAAGATAAGAATATTACACAAGAGAGAAATTTAGGCCTGATGAAAAGTATGTTTAATACCCACTTAAAGGTTAATATGTCCAACATGTTTTTTTAAACTGACAAATGGGCCTTAACGTAATGTATATGCAACCAGTCACAAAATAATAATAAAAATTTTAAAAAAAACACATCAACTAGGAAAAGGTCTCCTTGGGGTCATGTTGACTTATTTACAGATTCTGAATGTCATGGAGTTGTCAGTGAACATTGAATTTTGGTGGAATTACACCTTGCCTAAATCCTACAAGTTTAGACAACGTTTTCTTTCAGCCTAACAAAACCCCAACGTGAATTATTATTTCATTTCACATATTACAGCTACTGGGTAGTGCGGTGCGTACCACTGCTCAAACCCACCTGTCTCATTACAGCCATAGCACATGGTGTGGTGGCATGCTATGTATAGTAATAGTGTTCTAAAAACAAAAGTTTTGATCTCACCCCATCAAAAACTGAAAAGCATTCCTGCAGACATAAATTTATCGGATTTTATAAGTAGTCCTGACATTGTTTTTTTGTTTGTTTGTTTTTCTTTTTTTTTTCCACCAGTGTCTTTCCAAGGGATGTTGTCATCTCACACTTGACTATTATATTTTGCAAAAAAAAAAAAAATCACAGTTTTCTCAGAAATGTATGCATTTTCTTGTTTTTCTCTGACTTGTTCCTACTTTTCTCATGGCCCGTCGCAAATAAATGTGGAAAAAAATGTTTCAGTCATTTAAAACTCCTATGAGTTGTATTTACATAGAGAAAAGTACTAAAACAAAACCCTTTACCAAAGATGGCTGGTATAGTTGAGATTGAAGAAATATAGGTCACCAAGTTTATGTCCAAGTATCTTTATTTATTTTTTTATGGCCCAATAAAGGAAGAAAAAGTATGAGAAAAGAAACAAATTTTCCTGCCAATCCAGTTGCAGTGCAGCTTCTCTGCAGGAGTGTAATGAGAAAACACATCACATAGCTCTTACAACAAAATGTGCATACTCCGTGTATAAACCATGCATGCAAAACTCAGAGGACGCATGAATGTGTGACTAAATGACTGGGTCATATGTGAACAACTGTTCTGCTACCACACTTTGATGTGCTGTTTTGTCACTCTCCACTCCCTGTGCACCCATGCCTACACCCCTCTTTTTTGCCTGTCATAAACGTAAACTATCTCTATCAAAGTAGCTCAGCATGCCCCTGCTCTGTGTGTCCACAGGGAAAGTAAAAGCTTCAGATGGTGTGAATAGTGCAGTCATAGTAGGCTGGGCCTGCAGTCACAGGGTGCAATGTCTTTTAGTCTGGTGCTGAAAGCTTTGTGTTGCCAGACCTAAAATGACCATGTACCTGAACACAACAAGCTTTGTAGATTGCTTTGCTCTTTCAATTGGGAATAATTTCTAGAATTTTTTCTTGCATTGGTTTATATAATGTCATCAAATATGTTTTATTTGGTAGTGTATTAAGTCTTCTTCTATTTCCTTTGAGGGGGCATCACAGTGAATCACCCGTCTCCATTTATTCATTTCCTCTGCATCTTTTACCTCCACACCAACTAACTTCATGTTGCTTCTACCACATTCTTAAATCTTCTTTTTGGTCTTTCTCTTGTGCAAACCATCTCAGTCTGGCCTATTCAAACATCTAACAAATGCGGTCCCTCTGATGCACTGATTCCTGATCTTATCCATCCTCATCACTACGGAAGAGATCCTCGATATCTTGAGTTTTGCAGCCTCCGCTTCTACCTCTTGTCTTTTCATCATTGGTACGATCCCCACACTACACAACACAATCTGTCTCATTACTTTCTGGTAAACTTTTCCCCTGATTCTTTCTGGTAACCGTTTATCACATATCATATGTGACCCTTTCCTCCACTCATTCCAATCTGCTTGCACACTTTTTCACATTCTTGGACTGTTAACCCTATTTGAAATCCTACCAACAGTGTGGTGTCTTTCATGAATGATCCATTCAAATGAATTAGTCATTTGAGTAAACTAAATTAAACAAACTGTCTCATTAACTGATTTGTCCAGTTCTCAGCACAGTGATTGAGTAACTTTGGCTAGAAAGATTCACCTAGTGAGAGACACAGCGCCACCCCATTTGTGCATTTCTTTTTTTTTTTTAATTAAAAAAATGTGCTAGAAAATATTTTTTATCCTGTTAGCAATCTCTGGGATTGCTTTATTGTCATTGTGACAATCAACTGCTTCTTAAATTTTTGATATGGTTTCTGCATGTCTCAGCGGATATGTTTGACAATCCATCTTTTGTGATTATTTCTAACTCTTTGAGGTTCACGGGCTGACAACCCATCACTCTAAATTTTAGCTTCCTTAACAGATTTCTCAATAAAATTCAAGTTGGAACACTGGCCGGACCATACAAACATGTTGTGTGGTCCGGCCACAAACATGTGTGGCCGGACCACACAACATGTTTGTTGTTTTAGGTTACATTTTTTTAGGTTATATTTTGTAAAGTTGTGCTTCATATGACATTTCATATGCACCACATATACAAGTTTTAATAATGTAAAACTCATAAAATGGTCCTCTCTTCCCAAAGCCAGCACAGATTTGTACATCTAATATAGAAATAATTGTTGAGGCTCTTTTTTTAATTATGGAAAATAAAATTTATAGGATTTGTAGAAGAGTTGCCTAAGATTAGTCTAGGTCATTTTCTCTTTCACTTTTGTCCTTTTCACACTTTCTAATGCAAAAGTAATTTAAGTTGTTTCACTGAGCAGAACACAGAGGAATTAGTTAATGACTTTCCCGCAGTTACAATTAGTTTTATACCACTATAAAAGTCAAAGCAGCATTCTTACCTCACAGTTGCACTCTCACTGAAAAAAAAACAAAAAACCTTGATATTAAATGCATCTGCTGTGTAAATAGTTGTCTTAAGCTCTTTGGCTACTCCCTTCTTTGTTTCATCTTACCACCACTGTGATATGTACATAAGCACTGTGGGATGGAGACAAGCTGAAGCAGAGAGACAGACAGAGGCCAGGGGACAGAGATTAGAAACAGGACAGCAAAGACAGATGCAGTTGGGGAGGGTTAATCCTGTCTGTGAGTGAGTGATCATGTCCATCCACCCAGCTGTGGCGCCATGAGGGGGCCATGGGGCTTGCTGGCAGTCTGATGAGGCATCACTGCCGTCTGCTGCTGGAGAGATCTCTCACTCGACAGTTCCTGTCAGTGCCACAGCCGGCCAGGTAGGAGGGAAGATAGAGGGAAAGCAGTGAGACTAGCAAGAAGATAGAATTGGGGAAAACGAGTTTTTGTCTGTACCATACATATCATTATATAGTCTTTATCTTCCAGTTTATGATCTCTGTGGACTTGTGATGCTTTGCTCTTTGACTGTGAACAACAATGTGACGACTCAACAGGTTTCCCTAATGAGATAATTAAGGTTGGCTCAATTAATTTCAGTGTGAGGTTATCTGCAAGGTCTTTTCATAAGCAATAATGAGACTCTCTCAGCAGGACGTCACACAAGATGCCACCTTCTACCTGCCCAGCAGAGGGAGAAAATGAGCTGATTTCCAGTTTTAATTATGGGATTGTGAAAATTTGCAAAGAAAAAAAGTTCAATATAAAATTGAATTATACTGTGAATTTATAATGAATTATCTGTGTTCAACGGATAAGATTTTGTTTAATCTCAACTTTGCTTTTTTCTGTCTGTTGTCTTGTTAAAGCAACTGATGTCACATATTATAAAGAAGTAACACAAATTCATGAAAAAGTCAGAGACCATGGGATACTGATGTAACATTTTAGTTATCACATGGATAATTAAAAACTGAGATCAACAAAGATTTATTTGTTCTTTTCAAATAAAGCAGATGCTGAACAACTTTAAATGAACTTTGAATCAGAAGCAAAGTAAAACCTTATATTATCAAGTAGATTTAGCATGACCTCTTTAAACAATTCCAGACACTCAAAGCCCTTATCATTTTGTATGCCCAGAGGATAACAAGCATTTCACAATAGGTTTGACTTCTAAGAAAAGTAATCATATTCCAGATTTAGATTACTAAATTCTAAGTTGTTTGTCCTTGCCCTCTGCTTTACCCTCAAATCTCCAGAGGAAAAGTAAAGAGGAATAAAACATCAATCTTAGTTAAAAGATTCCCATTTAAGATGGCAGAAGAACTGGGAGAAAAGAAACAAAAATGGTTGTGGATTAGTGGGAAAGCGATCATCCTCCAGTTGTACGATTAGGGATCTGATCTGTTGTCCCTCAACATATCAGTGTAAAATGCTGCAAACCTAGAATGAAGTTATGATTATCTTTCTGTACAATATGAATAAGTTAAAAATGTGCTATATAAGTTTGGAACCTTTTACAATTTTGGCCCATATTAACAAATATTCGCAGAGTCCTCTCAGAACGCTCCAATTTTACCCTAGAAATCCCTGCCAAAGACTCCTAGCTTAAGAGTGAATCATTCAGCTCACTTGGTGGGAGCGGCACTGACTGAGGAGATGGCAGAAATTTCTATCATAGAGAGGAAGGCTGGTTGACTGTTTCTGGATGTGATTCTGTTCTCTAGGGGCTGCGATTGATCCTTCTTTTACTTCTGTTTGATGGCGGACGGCAAATAACTTATTGGAGAATTACAGCCACCAACATTGGAAAAGTGTGGATTAAATGCCCCCTCCCCCCCTACCTCCCCTCTTAATCAATACAGTAATGCTATGGGTAATCATCTTTACCTTTCAATGCATGTAATCAATTAGAACATAGAGGTCACTAAATTGTCCGTTTATCTCCAGTCTTGGATAAGTGGAAGACAATAGATGGATGCATCAATGTTGGTCAGTGGGTGACCTCACTCAAAGAGAGTGAAATGACAAACTGCCTGTCAGGCAGATAATTTTTAATATGTTGTTTTCTTTTGTGAGGCCTAAAGCATTAGTACTGTTGGTTTATTTTGGTTCAATTTGTTAAATCAGCAGGCTAGTTTTACTCATATGACTGAGTAAAAACTCATTCTGGCCCATTTGAATAAATCTTCCAGGGAAAGGGTAACTTTGTGGTCATTTCCTAACATGTCCTTTCCTTTAGCTTTAGCTTTGCAACTAGCTACACGAGATAGAAGAAAAACAGAATTATTTATTCTCAACAAAAGCATTAATAGTGCTGCTGAGTAAAATGAAGTAAAGTCTTATGTATGAAAACCTATTGGGATCAATCACATTTTATAATTCACAACAAATTTTCCTGGCTTTTCTGAAGCGGAAGTCAGACTTAATAAATGACGCTCAGAGAGAGATTTGTCCTGAAAAGGTGCTTTTTTTAAACAGATTTAGCTCCTTTGCATCTAATCAATAATTCCTTATGAAAAAGTAGCCAAGTAAACTAATTACTGGTTTGTAAGCACTGTTAAAAGAAATGGAAATTTAGATGAGCAGATGTTTTTTATGTTTGTCATAAAAGGCATTTCTAAGAGTGTAAATAATGTGTATTTAGCATTCAGTGTAATAATGTACTGAGTGCAAGATTTGGAAGAAGACGCAATTAACAATCCATAAAATGTTTTATTACGAATGTAAGATAAAATACTGACTTATTTTCAAGCATTTAATTATATACCCTGAATGTAGAGAAAAGAAAATGTATTCAGAAAGGTGATGAACCTTTTTATTCCATCTTTTGACTTAACAAATGATGCGATACTTCATAACTGAACAGTTAATTGAACATTAAATATAAAACAAATACATGTGTATGTTGTGTATTTAGATACTCTCTTTTTGGCTTTATTAATTCTGGTTCATGGAAACTGGGCTTTAACTTTTGAAAAGTAATGTTTGAGTATTAAGAAGCAATATGAGTTTTAGTCTGCAATGTCTCCTCTACTCAGTAATTCCCTCTCTCCTGTCCAATCGTTTAGCCATTTCTCCAAAATACGTGAGAAATTTCCATTTCTGTCTGTGCCAGAACATCTTTCTGCGAGGCTTTCCTAACATATCCTGAAAATGTACATATAAATGCCATCAATGCCCACACGCAGCCAGATTGCCCCTGTCAAGCAAACACAGCCAGCCTAGACAGTCCCGCTTGCGTGTTATGAAGCGGACTTGAAAAGTGAAACGATCCAGAGAAATTGTAACCCATCAGAGAGACTGCTTCATGAAATCTTAAAAGCAGATGTGTTATACCCTTTTTGAGGATAAGTTTCCACTTTGGAGTCCATTGAAAACATTTGTTCTTTTTAGCATTCATATTCTCTTATGCAGAAAAAGCAGGATAAGGTTGAGGGATTTTCTTTGCCTGTGGGTACAATTGCATATCATTGCACTGGGTTTTGCTGTTGCTTTTTAATGCTAAGCACCACTTAAGGATATTCATCAATGGCAACTATTTAACTCAATAAACTGTTGTATTTCATATTTCTGGATGAAGTACATTGACTGTTTCAGCTTCATATAAATGTGTAGTCAGTGAGATATTTATGTTCTTTCCTTCCATGACAGTGAAAAAGGGCCATTCTACAGAAGTGTCTCTTTCACTCATTAATTACATGTGATAGCACAGTTCTCCACAGGATCAATCTCTGTGTCTAATACACTCATTGACCTAAGACCTTCTCTAACCAACTCTCCTTTTGTGTTCCCACTGACTCTCTTGAACAGAGAGAATGTCTGCCTGTCAGAAACTCTGTGCCTACCTTTCCACTGGGAAATGAGATCACATTGGCATGAACCAATAGGCAGCAATAAAGAGGGTAGATTTCAAATGGCTGGCCATTGTGTCTCCAATGACACATGGAGACATCTACCTCATTAGTTCTTCTTTTCACTAGATATTCACTCTTTTTTAGTGGATGTTGCTTCCCATTTTACTCACTTTCATCATTCTATCATCTGCTAGTTTCATTTTCATGTTTAGAATATAAAAATCAGAAATGCATTTGAAAAATTAGCTTCCATACTATCTTTCAATACAGCCTGCCCTTTGGCCTGTCTGCAAAAGATGAATTGGACCAGACTGGAAATGTATCATCCTCTCAGCTTTTTTTTTTTTTTTTTTTTTACACATTTATCACATTTACATTAAGTCCTGATTATTCATTGATACAACTGTGTTTGTAATATGATGGGAAATCCCACCTAGAGAAAAATCATTTCAACTTTGAAGAAATACAAAAATACAAATATCTAAAAAAAAATAGGTAGTAGCGTTTTAATGCAAAACTTTTTTGCTTGCTCGTAAGATCCACCCTTTCCCTTTGTATCCCTCACATTCTGTCCTAATGCACAGCTGACATAGCCAAGTGGACATGTTGAGTTATTGTGCTGGAGGTAGTAGTACTCTGCTGTGCTTCACAGATGATCATTTCCCAATTCCACAGCCGAAGAGCGCAGGCCTACAGTAATTGCTGCAATGCATCCAACAGCCAGTCCTTATCTGATGCTGTGACACGAATAGGCCCCATTTTATTGGTCTCACACCCTATGTAATTACAGTAGAGCTTGCATCATTTCCTGCAGAGGAGATGACCATGATGTTGTCACCCTAGGGTGCTTGATGCTGATTGGATGCACAGTGTGGCCCTGAGCAAATAAATCACTTTTGCTCTGTTCAGAGTAGAAACATAAGCCCTTTGGGTGACCAACCACTCTCATCACTGAGACAAAAATACATACACACACCGTGCTTAGCACAAACAATTACTGCCTTGATTCCCTAAGCACTAATCAGAGCCAACACAAGACACATGCAGCATACTGGTGAGATCATAATTAAGACCTCTCTCTTGGCGTATTATGTGGTATATCCCAGAAGAAGATTTTGTGACTGTAAATATACATCACAGTGAACCACCACCACAACAATAAGTACTGCTATTGGTGGGCAGTGTTTTTAATTATTACATTCCACAGATACAAATGATTTTAGATGAAAAATAAATAAATAAATAAATAAATAAAATGCAACAACAACAACAACAAAAAAACACACACACAAATGAAATGCATAGCAATGAATTAAATGCCAAGGACTACATTTTGTATTTGAAGACAAAATTTTCAATTAAAAAAAATGGCTGGTAGAAGATTAAACAGTGATTTCTGAGATGGATGGACGGTTGGATAGAATTTTTGTTTTTATTTTGCGAAATATTTGAGAAACCTTGCAAAATATGTTACATTTTGCTTTTATGAATTTTAACTTTCTCTTATCTTTCTATAGCATGTGGAAAACTAAATAACACTAAATTATTTCACTGCGCTGCCAAATCAGCTATGTATCTCTGTCTGTAATTGCTTAACACAATACAACATTTTAATTAGAAAACCAGGAACTTTGTTAGCATACATGAAGAAAATGCTTATGTTTTTCTGCAGAAATAAAATTATCAGCCATCTGTAAGAGGAAGCAGAAGAATGAGCCTACTTGTTCTTGAAGATGGGAATATAAAATACAGACAGGTTGCTGACTCCACACAGTACTGGTGGACATAGTGGTGATAGTGGCATAACTGGTGTCTGTCTTCTCTGACTACAATTGCAATGCACATTGGTATCTGCATATCTAAAAAGTATTTTAAGTAAAATTATGGTCAAAGATCACATTTTTATCACACTGAAAAGCTTGTTTCACTATAGTGCATGAGAATGACTTGCTCTTTTCTTCCAGCTACATTATATTTACGTAATAAAAGATACCTTTTCTTGATTAGCTTTATTCTTATCAGACAATAAATAAACAAGTAATAGCCATATCATTTCAGTTTATTGTAAAGAGACGTTCAAAGGAATTGGATTGAACATCACATTACATCAATAATGTTTTCCCTGACATTTCATGTTTAAATTTGAAAATTTCAGAAGAAAATAAGTGTTTTTTATAAAATAAAAAAAATAAATAAATAAATCAAGAATCTTTTTCTTGATTTGCAAAAATAAATACTTATTTTTAAATATTACAAAGAAAGAAAACACTTGCTGGGTTTACACCAAAATCCAGTGTTTGTTGTTTGGGTGTCGGAGGACTACCTGCAGCTCGTCGCTGCTCTCTGCTTAGCTGGTGAAACTTTCTCTGGCTGTGCTGCGACTGAAAATATTTCTTGAAATTTGACGCCGTGTTTTTGAAGCTAAAACAGGCTTTGTCACCATCACAGTGTTCACTAACTCAAAATATTGATGGTATATCCCAGAAGACATGCATTTATTTTCCCCCTCAGCTGTTTTATTCCTTTGCGTTACTGACTGATTGTATTCCATGTGAATTGGAATCATAATGAAAATTTGACATATATATATAACGCCATTCACAGGGAGACAAGAAGGAAGCAAATGTTTATTTTTCACAAAGGAAAATTACAAAAACGATAGCACACACTGACTTGGATGTGTAACTTTAATCTGATTACTGGTTTGGAAATTTTAGCACTTGAGATTATTCATAACAGCAAAACGTGGTCATAGTGGAGTAACATGTTATTAATAAAAAGGTCACCAATACCATTGGCTGCAACAGAAAAACACCAAGACCTCCCGGGATATTTAGACGTTGGGTGGAAAAGATGGAGAACAAGGAGGTTCTGTTTTCTATGCCTTTTTAAGAAATCATAATCTGTTAAAGGGGCACATTTTTATATATTGTTAAATTAAGAAAATTCGTCAATTTAAGTAGAATGTTTTTGCATCTTGTTACAACGAGAAACTTTCTTGTTCTTTCTACAAGATACTGCTTCTGAATTTATTTCCAAGCTCTGGCATTTAATCACTTTATAGACTTTCAGCCATCGTATGAGGTGTTGTCTGTTGGAGAATAACCTTGTCTAGAGGAAGCAGTTAGAAAAACTCACTAGAAAGGCTTGCTTTGTGGTAGGATGCCCCCTCAATCCAGTGCAGCGGGTGAGAGACAGAAGGACCTTGGCTAAACTCACTGTTGGACAGTGTCTCCAACCCAATGCATGGAGCTGGTGTTGACCTGAAAAGCCTTCTCAGTGACAGATTTCTCCATACTAGGCGAACAAAGAAGCATTACAGCAGAGCCTTCTTTCATTATAAACATTACTATATGCTCTAAATAATGTTAATCTAAGTGTGCCATTTTTAACATTAGCACAACTTTATTACTATTTTGTCCTTGCTGTATAGTTTCTTATTCCCGTTTTCATGTTTTGTTTTACCTATGTGTGAATATGAATGCTACCAATAATCTCAACTTGCTGCTGTGATGCATGTTTGTTGTCCAATGTGAGATGATAAAGGATAGTTTTATTCTGTTCTAAATCTTCCTTTGGTATGCATAATTTTGGGCATAAGTGTATTTCTCCCAGCTTCGTGGGGAGAAATACACTAAAGAAAGATGGTCACAAATAGATATTGTACTGGACTGTGTGTATCTTCTTTCATGCATGAGAATGTTGTTTGGGAGCACGTACATGAAATTTTTATTGTCAGAACAAGACTCATTTTTGAGTTCCTGTTCAAACTTAAAATTTTCAAAGCTACGTTTGAACATTTTGGGTGGAGAAACTAGACATGCTTCACTTGTAACTGCCACATCTAATAAAGTAAATCCAAACCTCGCTTGGCAGGACTCTATCATTATCCTCCCCTCAGCAGACAAGCTGGTTATAACAAAGAAAGTCTGTAGATTACAATTATTAGTCAGCACTTAGTTCTTATTTCTCAAGGATCTCTGTGCACTGTACCTCACAACCAAAATATACACTCTTCAGAAAAGTTGTGTTTTGATTTGACTGCACACTGATCTTTTTATTTGGGCATGTTTTTATATAGCTTTATATTGTTTGAAAATTATTTGTATAAAAAAGAATGCCAAGGAAGCTCATCATAGAAAGAAGTGGGAGAAAAAAATTAAGATGAAATAGCTACATAAATCTAATTTTAACTGAGGAATTGCTCAACTTTAAATAGCAAAGTATTAAACCAGTGTTTTATCAATGTTTGTTTTTTATCTGATTAATAAAAGATTAGTGGTGTATCTAATTGACTTATTATGGTTAGAACGTGGATAAAAAAGGAGTCCCAAATAAATTGCACAACAATATGTGAGCATGCAATCACTATTTGTGACGTCTGCCAATTTTCAGGCAAACATTATTGCCTGTGACAATAATGTTTAAAAAGGCTGAAAATGATTATTATATTACTGTTACCATAGTGTAATCTCAAGATGAAATTTTCAACAAAGTCACTTGTATAACAACAGATAACCCCAACAGTTTCTATAGAGTAAATGTATCTGAAAAATATGTTATTTATATTTCATTTATTACTTTGCCTAGATGTGATCAAGTTATACAATTCACACTGCATTTTTTTTTACTAACTGGAGGTAGCATAGTTTTTTGATTGAGGCATCCTGTGCCATTTTATAGCACAAATTATACAATTATACAATACCACCCCTTTAAAAGAATTAGGAAGATCTGAGAAAGGTGTGAAATCAAGTGAAGAAAGGACAGAAGTAGACCAGGGGACCAAATTAGACATCAGGTTGTGCAGTTATCATTGGGGGTTAAAAAAGAAAATTAAACAGTTCTTCCTGAGCTCAGGCACCACACTTGCCACCATCAGTAGCACCTGAAATGTGGGTAATCTGTATTCCTCTCAAACCTACCATGAAGAGGGAGGAACACAATGTGACCATAAGAAAATGGAAAGAAGCAGACTGCCTAAGAAAAAGCAGATAAATCAAATGTGAAGCAGAATTGGAAGAGAAGGGAAAAAAAAGAGACTTTAAAAATAAAGATAAAGGCAAAGTTAAGAAGGATGAAATTAAGAATAAGCTACTGGGGTGTAAGTTTGAAAATTAGAGATAAGATGGAAATAAAGGATATAAAGTGAATGTAAAAATAAAAAAAAAAGAATAAATATATAGGTCAGTTAAAATCAAAATACAGAAGTGTCCATGTATAATATAACTTGAGCAGTGTGATCAAGTAATTACATTTATGTATATTGTGCATCTGTTTCATCAATTAATAATTAAGCCTACAGTTATGTTTGACCAGGTTTAGGTTTGATAACATTATTTAGACAGTATTAAGAGTGGTTCAGTGTAGACAGTTCTTAAAAACAAGTAGTCATAAAAAGACAGTCACATTGGAAGGATTTTTTATGTTTAGAAGCTTTACAAACTTTTTTGTGAATTGAATACCAGCTACTGGTACCTGGAATGAGATGCCTTGACCGAGGTTTAAATTATTTGGAAACATGCTGGCCACACAGGAATCCCAGAAACATTAGCTGCAGTCTCGGGAGGCATCATTAGACTTTGGAGCTTTCCAGATTGGTGTGGAGTGCCCCACATCTGAAGCTTACTTCAAGTGGCCATTTGATGAACTGAGGTTTGTGAAATCTTTGCAGTGGCTTTATATTTTAACACAGTAGAATGCTTTTAAGAATTTAATATAAAGTATAGTGTGGTAATATACTGCAACTGAAGAATGTATAATATTAAAACGTATGGCTTGTGTTTTAAATTATTCATTCTTGTTAAAAGAGTTTAGCTGCTCAACTTTCAGGACCTGGTTATTTTATTAATAATGCCCAGTCTAATCTGTTTAAAATATTGGACAAATCTGGACAGAGCTCTCACAGTCTTTTTCCATAATTTTGTTCAAATAAGGTATTACATTGCATGGAAAATTAGATTTGTGTCTCTTGTGAAATTATGACTATCCATCTGATATTTCAATTTGCATCAGTTGTGTATAACATCATACTTTAAATTCAATCATGCATTTGGCCAGTGAAGCAGTCCTACATATTATCTGAGATGCAGGCTTCCACCTCTGTAACAGTTAATGTCTGGACTGTTTTGCTCATTTTTACTATGAAGTGTTTATGTTCATTTTCTCCAAGAAGCAATACTGAAAGAGAAGAGTCCCATTTGGCCACAATGCATAGTTTATATAAGTACCTTTCAACAAAGGGACATCAAGGGATAAACCAGAATGATGGAAAGGTGACATGGACAACAACCCTCCACTGACCAAAGCAGAGAAGAAAAAACTAAATGTAATCATCAGAAAGGAGTGAATCTGGGTACCTATTCCGCAGACGTGCAGCTGTTTGCCTGATGTGGTTACCATGAGTTCCCCCCAGTAGCCCAGGAAGAACGAGATGTAAGCATTTCTGCAGGGGGTTTTCTCAGAGCAACTGTGCCAACTTGTCTTGCAATGTCTCACTTCTTCAGCGAGGTTCTCAATGAATCTGAACTGGCTGAGCTGATACTCTCTACCTGATCAACCAATGACCAGCACTCACTATTCTTACACCAAGACCACAGACCACAGAGAAGGAAAAGGAGAAAGCAAAAGTCTGTCAACTTTGGCCTCCAATTTCTCCTGATTTGCACAAATTTCAAAGAAATTTCAAAGAAAATATGCCTACTCTCACTGCAAGCATGTTACCCAGTCTAATCTGTAAAATTCCAATCACAAATATTTCAGCTTACTTTATGATAATTGTGCAGATATTGAACAGAAGCTATTTTAAACATTAGTTAAGACCTACTACTTGAAAAAATAAAATATTCTGCATATTATTTATGTTTTTTGACAATTGATTGTTTATATTCACAAGCAAAAAGAATATGCTTACGGAGACTTTGCAGCTATTTTCGCAAGCAGGGTTCACAAAAAGGCTGAGATCCCTTATGGAAATGAAACAATTTCAACCCTTTTTTTAACCTATTGTTATGGATAAATACCCTGTCAGCCATACTCATTGAAAGGAGTATGCCTTCTGCCTTTTGATTGGTCATCCACCTCCGTAATGATGTTGCTACAAAGATGCACATCCATATCCCATCAGTTTCAATATTGTAAATAGCTTCAAGGAGCAAACACTCCTAATATCCCCCATGGAGACGGCAAATAGTCAAAAGTGATGGGTGTTAATTTCTCTAAAGGAATACAAGTCATCTCAGCATCGGGTGTGAGGTGTCTGGTGAAGAGATGTTATATGTACACAAATATGCAGGCAATAAACTGTGTCTGATTCCCTGCTATCAACTTATTCTGATGAAGTTACTGCTCCTGCCTGTTTTAGGCCATGGGAAAAAACAACAGTATGACACACTTTCTTGTGCTGGTCTCCACTGAGTTGTGCCTGCAGCATTCTGTCACATCTGGTAACATGAGTTAGGCCATGCAGTTGCCAAAAAAATGTGAATTTGTCCCGTATCTTAGTATTTCTGACACATAATATATTTGTTTTATCCATGGGCTATTTTCTGTTTCTTTGATTTTATTTTTGGTGCATATTTTCTCAGTGGATCATAGTGTTACTTTTTATATTTTTTCATTAACTGTGGCATATAAAATGTATTAAATGCCATACTGTGAAAGTTTTCAGTTAAAGGTATATTAATCAGATTCTTCGACTTATTATTATAATGACAAATTGCAAGTACTCATCTGTGACACAGCAGTAATTGCACAGTATTTGTGTGATTAGTACAGTAGCCTAGTTACATAGAAAAAAAACAACAAACAAATTCTACATTCCAGTCACCCAGTAGCAAAGATTTCAGGATAAGATATACTGTGGTTTTGAAATCGCTTGCACAGCTTTTTATATACTGTATATTACAGAACAAAATGTCAGGCACAACCCAGAACAACAACCGGCCTCCTCAGCACTGGCAAAGCAGCTACATTTCCCTCAGCATATGGCAGAAGGTTCTCTCCACCTGTAACTGATCATAAGCTCTTAGGCCTCCAAAACACCTGATTATGTTGCCGCTTACAAAGCCCTGTGAAGTGTAGATGGAGAAAGCCACAGAGGGCCCACTCAAAGTAACGGGCATTACTGGAGATGTGCAGGAGCAAAGGTTGGGAAACATTCACAAACTCCTAGAAGTTCACTGTAGAGGATTCATTGGTTACGCCCAGTGCAGAGGTCTCAGCAAACTGGGCATTTCATTGGTGGCTATAAAAAGAGGGCAAGAAAATCTGCAACAAAATTCACAGAGAAAGCCACTAGATGGATTTGTTGGAAGAGGGCTGATCTGTGAGTTGCTACAGGGACAGAAGACTGGGCCTGTTTGACCCAGGCTGATCCACGTGTGTAAGGGTGCATGATGCAGAAAGAACCTGAAGCACCTGCTGATCCCGAGTTACATTTCCAGGAATGCTTTCCAGTGCATCAAAAAGATTTTTCTTACTGGGCAGATTTGTCGATTTTGATAACTGAGTTTTTGTCTCAAAAAATGTGGATATTGGAAAGCTAAATACTGAAATACTAAATACTTAACTTAATTTTTTTAAGGGTATTAATTGGGTGAGTACTCTATTTTATACACAGAACTTTGAATGTGGCATGATTTCTTTTTTTTAAAACATTTATTATTATTATTATTATTATTATTATTATTATTATTATTATTTTATTATTATCTTTTCTTTTTTTTTAAACCAAATAAGTTATTGACAGAATGACCACAAGTTATATCAATACAGATACAAAATGTAATGCTGCAGATTGTCTTGCTTGGAGAAATACTTATTTCTTATATTTCTTACAAACTATATCTTTTAAATCAGTTGTAGTGTTTAATATATGCTTCTCTGCCAAGGCAAGGGCAGCATAGTCTAGCTGGCCTCTGGCATTTGCACCTGTACACTAAACAGAGTCTTTAAAAGATTGTTTGACAGTGAAAACAACTTTCCATTGTGAAAGCATAAAACCAATGTGCCAAAAGCATGCACCACTCTCCTATTTTGCGCTGCCACAATGCCTCAAACTGCGCCATATCAAATGCCTTCTCTGTCTAGCTTATGCTGCGCGCGTCAGGCAGATTAACGAGCATAACAGGGCTGCCCGGCCGACAATAAAGAGCGGTGATCGAAAAAACTCGTCCCACAAAGCCCGAGCAACCAAAACAAACAGCCCCTGTGGCCCTTATTACAAACTCAATAGTCACAAAACAGGAAAACGTCATCTGTGAGTCTGTCTCTTCTAGTGCCTCATAAATCAAATCTCCCTATTTGTCTCTCGCATCCAGCAGAGAGATGTGCAGTGCAGTAACTCAAGTTCATCATGGAGGCCTGGCCCAGGTGATGTGGGACCGTAGGCAGAATCTGATTTAGGGGCCCCTCTGCCTACTCGCAGCATCAGCACCACTAACACTGTTTAAATATACATTTGGTGAAAGTTGGTTGAAGAAGCTCAGGTTAATTGGCCGAGCTGAAAAGCAATCAGTGATATTTGGTCATTATTTGCTGAGGTGTATTTGTGTACAAGACAAGCTCAACTACAAAGATTACAGATAGTGTCAGATTGTAGCCATGATAACACAACTCCCCAACAAAAAGATTCTTTGCACTTTTACAAAGTAAACTTTCTAAATAAATCCCAGATTTACAGTTTAATTTTTAAATTTATTTCTGCTGTAGCCATTGAATCAAATTTAAAAGTACTGTCATTCTCAATGAACAAACGCTAAAGTTTTAAGTCCATGGTCGGTGTTACAGTTAAAGATGGAGCAGCAAAAGCAAACAAAAAAATGTATTTCTAACTTCAAAATGTTTTTGTTATTATGGCTGTCGAATATCATTTGCAGAATATCTGCCCCTGGTTCATTATGTCATCTAAAGGAATTATTTAAACATTTAATTAACCATTTTTTTAATATATTGTGCTACATTTAATTAATGATTCAATTACATATTTATTCATTTAATTTTTTCCGTTTTGGTCCCCCATTATGAAGGAGATTTAAAACGTTGAGCAAGAGGATCACAATTCACCCAAGCTCTAAAATTAAGCAACAGTTAAAATTATGACATGAAAACAGTTTTCTCAAATTATGCAAGGAAAAGTCAATGCAGCTGAAGTCTGTAAAGTGCATAAAGAAACATGGCACACTCTAGCCGCAACAGGGGCAAGCCTCCCTGTTGGCCTGATAAAATATATTTCATATTCACTCTTTCACAGGTGTGGCTAATTAAGATGATCAAGAGAGTGAACCCCAGATCCCACCCAACGGTCCTTGCACTGCTACTACAAGGCCAGCGTCGATGCAAAGGGGAGTAACAAGTTTTAATTCCATATTATCAGCATCTAATGAGGAACACAGCCTTGAAGTCTGGCTACAGATGTACCGTAGCTGTCTATTGCTCAAAAAATTATGACTAGGCTGGAGCGGAGGTAGCAGACAACTACACCCCATATGTTTATAGTGTATGTCAGAAGTGAAATACCACAAAATCCTTACTTTGAATCCTCATATAACTTTGGGGGGGATATTTTTAATGTTAAGGACATGATCAGAATAAAACTTAAATTGTATGAAGTATAGACTTTTGTATATCATTACATTATTAAAACTATTTGGACTTTCCTATAAAAGTACTATAAACGTATGATTAAACCCACAAACACTCTCACTTAATTTAAAATCCCTTTAATGTCACCCCAAAAATGCTTACATGTCAGCCAAACATAACAGTGTCTTGATGACAGTTAAGGCCTTTGAAAAATTAAGCTAAATGGACAAAGGCCTGGAAAAAAGAACTAAACACAGACTTGATGCCTCAAAAGGATTTAAAATATAACTTATGCAGCATTTTTCCATGATATTCAACTTGCTGTACTCACAAACATACAAACATCTGTATCCCAATGTGCAGATCAATAAGCAGCTTGAAGATAAATGTTTTCCCAATGGCAAATCAACATGTGGCTGTGAATGCCTTGGATTCAAAATCCCAACTTTCCTGGAGCAAGATGGCTGGCTCCTACTGAGCCAGACACTGGAAGGTCAGTAATGTAATGCAAATCAAATCCATTTAATTAAGTGATAATCATTCAGTATGATTACCTCTTTGAAGACTGGGATCCTGGATGTCTTTTGATCCATACCATACAGGCTTGGTTTCACAATAGACATTGGCAATACAATTAAAGGAGCCTTTGTTGCCTTTTACTAATTTCAGAAAGGTTAAAAGAAATAGTATTTATAAGTGGAAAAAGTTTAAAACAATTGTGATTCTTTCCAAGAGTAAATCCCAAAAAATGTGCCAAAGAGCTACTGTTTATTCTCTACAGCAGTGGTCTCAAACTGCATTCATCAAGAGTCAGAGTCCTGCAACTTTTAAATGTTCCCTTTGTCCTACACACTTGAATTTTATGGTAAACCTGCCTCACTGGCATGTAGTCAAGTTCTACAGTGCTTTGTTAAAGAGTTCATATTGGAGCCAGGTGTGCTGATGCAGAGAGACATCGAAAAGTTGCAGGATTCTGGCCCTTGGGGAATGCAATTTGAGACTCCTGCTCTGCAGTGCATCCCAACTGCATAGTTAGATAAATGATGTAACTTGTTTGTTAGAAATTTGTAGCTGTTTCATCTCTTTCATTAAGAGATTACTAGAGTAAATCATCTTTCCGTCAATCTGCAGTTTTTCAGTTTCCACCTACACTGTACAGGTCAGCAACAACAATTGCTTACCCAGAGCTCAATTGATCCATGTTTTTTTTTTTTTATGTGTATTTGATTTGGCTTATGTTTTATATCGGATGCCTTTCCTGACACAACCTTTAATATGTAACTAAACTTGTGACTGGCACGAGAAATCTCTGGCTTGTAAATCCTTGTAGTTCCATTGGATGACTTGTTTGCAATGGTTTCCAAGAAAATGTCTCATCTATTTAAGAGTTATGTGTTAGAACAACACATTAAATTAGGCAAAAACCAAACACAGCCAAACAGCTCATTCCAACTATCATGTACTCCTCTGTATATCAAATTACTCAAGTTAAGTGTGGGGCCATCAATTTTGAACTAAAACTAGATCAAAAGTTTTAGATCAAATGTCTGAAAGTAAAAGAATAGAATCAACACATTGTAATGGCTGGTTGAATGTACAGACCTCAAACAGACCAAGGGGTCCATATACAAATTATTGTCTGCAAACATAAATGAACAAATGCTGTAAACAATAGTAAACCAATCCTACACTGTATTGAGAGGAGCTGGTGAAGTTGTGCGGAAGACAGAAAAAAAGAAAATATCACTCCAGTTCAACGACATCTGGCAACCCACACTGACATTCCTGGATACACTTAGCACCCGCTGTGGTCTGATGTGTGATAAAATATACATAATGACTAACTCGTTGAGTCATACATATACTTGTGAGTCTAATAGGTGTTGGAAGTGGATGCTATGCACTAAATGCTATATCTGGTGAAACATCAATATTCAGCATGAAAAGAGGAAGGCTTTTTTCAGAGAATAAAGAGGTTCTACAGGACATCTTTCTCAAATTCAAAGATACATACTATTCACGTCATCTACAACAGCAATAAGTCAAATTTTTTAAAGTAGAAAAGTCTTGATAAACTCCTCAATGACTTCAGGTTATCACTTTACAAATAGATGATTAGAAACCATCCTCTTTCATTTTTGTGGAAAATATTTTTTTTAATTTTAACTTTCTCTTAAATTCCTAACCTGTTCTGGGCAACATTTATCATTAAAATTCAAGCCTTAATTCTTACTTAGTCGTCTTGATTTGGATTAACAGGAATGTTAATATTGGCTTCAGGATGTTAATTAGATAAATCAACAAATTAATCTGCTCTGGAGGGACATGGGTAGTGGATGGTAGTTGTTGTCTATCAGCAAGGATTTTGCTGTGGATTTGGCTAGACAAGAAATTCCCATGGCAACACAATGCAAAAGGCCTGGATGGAGCAGATGGCTACCCTCTTACTCTTCGCTGGTGCTTGCCAGAGAGTCAGCGCAACAGGTGTGACAACATGTCCAAGCTGGATCAAGGCCCAGTCCCAGGTGTTCCCCCTTGATCCTCAGTTTCTGTCCGTGCTTTTTCTTCAAATTCAGCATTTTTTCACCACCGTTCCTTGCAATTTTATGCTCTGTCTTTTCAATTCACATTCTCCTCGATTACCGTAAGCCAAAGATCATTTGGCTGCATTTACAAGCTAGGTGAAGGGGAAATCGACTGCTGCCAAGGATAAAGCTAACAGAACTGTCAGCCTGGAGGACCTACCATGTGATTGCTTTAGAAGGTGACATGCAGTTGGTGGCAGGAATAATGTCAAATGAATAAGAAATTATGTAACTGTAATATTTTCCTAGCCAGTATCAACAGCAGTCAAAAAATATAGTTTCTGACAATTTGAGCACTTTTAATGTACAGTAATTCATTTTTAGTTTTTGCAAAACTAACAGATTTATTTATTTGTTGTGTAATTCACATCTTAATTCTCATAATAAAATTCAACTGATGTGGAATCTCGAAAGATTTGATGTTATATTGTGAGCAGAACATGTTAGCGCACAGCATAAAATAGCAGAGTTAAAAATGTATCTGCTTGAAGGACTGAAAGATAATTTTCCTTGACCCTTCAGCCTGCTTACTTTCAATTTCTGGCATAAGAAAAGAAGAACTTTGATTTGAAAAGCAATGAATAGAGGTGATTGGATGTTCATGAGTGTCATAAGCCCATGGCTACTTAGTTTTATAAATTCCTCAACCATTCTTGCCAGGTTTAAATCAGATTGCAGATGCACCCTAAACTGCTGGCAGCACAGCTCTACATGGATTATAGAAAGATGTAGAGGATTTATACTCTGATATAGTGTTGAGTATTCTAGGAATGCACCATACAGGATGTATTTCTAACAACCCTTTTCTATTTCTTTGGGTAAAATTATGAAAGAGGGATTTAACTATACAGTAAACTTGTATTTCTAATTCAGCTGAGTCGATGTATGTCCTGCGGCTGAATAAAACAGAGATTAACCAGTAATAATAAGTGTCCAGAAGAAATTAAGTTGACTGAAAGACGTTCCTTTATTTGGGATGAAAACAGGAATTAAGATGTACAAAAAAGTTGTTTGCCTCATGTAAACCCAGCAGGGGAGGCAACTCTGCTTATCCTTATAAACAAACTGACTTGCAAGAATGACATAATAAGCTAGACCACTAAGAGGCACTTCAAAGAGGGATAGCTTTACAACATAGCAGTAGTTGGTTCCCTGTACAGAATCAAGAGCAAAATCACTGATGTATGTTGAAATTTAATCAACTCAACCTATGCTCCATAGCCGTGAGTGTTTCGTTTTTTTAAGTGTCTTTCAGATTTTATGTATTTTACATATACTTTAATCAGAGTGATGAAGCAACAATAGACATTTAAGATGTGAGAAGCAAGGTAACCATAGTAAAAGTAATCAGTATTTATAGTATGTTTTTAAATAAATCAGTAGTTTCTGTTTTTAAGCATGCAAAATTCCAGCTGCATCTCCATTGCTGGAGAAGCTGCTATTGTTGATTATTATTTCAGTTAATCCACCTAAGCTGCCTGAAAATGAATCCAACTAGTCTTTACAATGCTGTGTTGCTCGACATGAGATGGTGAGTGCCTGTCCACCAGGCTTCTTTGAAAGAAATCTATTTGTTTCAGATTAATTTCTGATGCCTACATTTGAAGGTTCTTTAATCATAATTGACAACCTTGTCCTTTACATGATTTCAGTGACTCCTTAGTCACAGTTACTTGGGTGCTAAGCTGGAAGATATGCTCCCAGCTTACCACTGGAAGCATATCTTCCAGTGCTAAGAAGATATGCTTCTTAGCACTGGAGAGTTATGTTAGCTTTATCCTTGCACCTTTAACAGAAAGCAGATTTTATGAAAATACGTATCCTTATTTGATATGTTACAAGGCATGTCACTTGCATCAATCCTCTGCAGATTTATTGTAATATAAGTATGTATTTCTTAAAAATTGTGGAAGTCAATTCTCATTTACATTTTTCCGTAGCTTTATCTGTTTTTATTTGTAAACCACTGATGGACAAAATATATTTATTTGTTCCTTGTTGTCATTTGAATAGTTGAGGACAGAAAGGATGTATAAACAAGAGTTTTGTAACTATTAGAAATTGATTAGGAATTATTCAATTCTTTAAATTTTCTTAAAGAAATAATACAATTCTTTATTATTTCTTGGGGGACATATAGACAGGAGCCCCCAACTCCAGCACACTACCCCCCAACAGATGCCCAACAAAGCCAAGGGGCTCAGATCTCATCAATTAATCACCAAGGCGAGCAGCACAAATTCAAGAAAAGAGCACAAGTATTTTATCTTTGTAAAACGCACACACAGAATAAAGTAAGACTTTAATTCTTTCACCTGCTGCATGAGAAGAACAACTAAAAGAGACATAAAATGTACCATTCTGTCTTGACATCATTTATGCATTGCATTCAAAGAAAATGCATTCAGCTGAGTCCATTTAGGTATGTTGCTGTTTATTATGAGAGCCAACATTCATTTTGTCAAAGTCACTCAAGCAGACTGAAATCTCTCATCCTGTATGTCATGTGGTGTTTTTTTTTTTTTTTTCAGCACTTTTCTCACAAAGGCATGGTCGTCAAATTCAAACAAAACACACGTTGTTACTTCTCTCAAAGAGCCAAAAAAGAGAGAAAATTGTTAATGATAATATTTACAACATAAAAACCTCAGTAGCTGGAACTATTCTGACAAAAGTAAATCTATGATTGAGTTAGTGTGAAAAAATGTAAGTTGTCAAGCCTCATATTTTAAAAAAGTGTATACTTAAGGTGTACACACCTATTGTTGAGTATAAGCAAAAATATGGCAGGAGCCCCCAACTCCAGCACACCTCTGTTATTTGCCTGATTGGCCAAATAACAGAGGGTTATGTTGCTGCATGCAGTAAAACACTACTGATTTAAATTTAGAATGAAGTCTAAGAAATCACAGCAGAAACATGACAAATGGTAAAAAGGAGGAACAGAGCCACTTTTAGCAACCACAGTCAAAAGGCTCTGGCAACAGGATAGCAAAGAAGGCTTTGATTTTTCTGAAAAATTATATTGAGTTCGAGCAACGCTAAATATTTTGTCAGTTAAACTCGAGATATAAAAGTTTAGGTGTTGTGTTGTGACAGCAGTTGGTATTTAAAATTAACAGAGGCAAGCACAGTTGGTGTTCAGTAAAGATTGCAGATTCTTTGACGGGACATTATTTTTGTTTATCGGTTATTTCCTTAGAAGTTCCAATAAACGGAAAAAAATAGAAGTATTTCTAAGGGAAGGCAATGCCTAACATAAGAAAAAAGTAGAGTCTGGTAGTTCTGACCAGATTTAATCTTTTTTTATTGTATCACCTTATTCATCTATAGTTGTGTGTAGTTCTAAACAGAAATGCTTTTTATATCACAGTTTACTTTCTCCCAATATATGTTGGCACATCTAAAATATGTTTTGCATGGGAGTTTTGTGAAACATCAAGTCCAGACACAATTATAAAGTATATTTTCTGCCTATGAAGAGAAACTCGCTACATATATTGCACGCCTATTGAGATGACATGCAATATATGTAACGTCTGCATCAGGACCAAATGAGTTACATTTGAAGATTTTAGTCTTGTAATTTTCATCATTGTACTTCTTGTATGATTCCAGTATTTTCTTGTTGCCTTTATAGAACAAAAGTATATTCTTTATTGTTTTTATTTTTGAAGAATATTAAAACATTGTTATAATATCATTATACATTCCACATGTGTAACAATATTAAATAATTAACTTAATTCAGTAGTACATTGTCCTGATGAAGGTCTTTGTCAGTGTTGGTCACTAAATAAGCTGTTGTGCTTTATATCACTGTCTGAAGTTCTTGATCAACTGGAAAGCTCTTCATTTTTAGGTACAGTAATTGTTGCTGCAATTTCCTGCTTGCTTCACTGTGCACAGTGAAGCTGTTTCCAAAATACTTTTTTGCAAATAGAAAAAGACTGATTTCATTTATAACTGCTTGCAAAACACAATATTAGCGTCATTTTACATGTAGACCCTGGACATTAATTAATATTTAGATTTTTCAGGTCAGAGTCTTTGTTGTGACAAAACAAAGATGCCACAAAAGATATTGTAATACCTCATTTTAGTGTTCTATATCATTTATTGATTAGTCTAAAATGCATTTAAGGTGGACTATTTCGTTATCCTATTTGCTGCTTAACCTTTATAGCTACACTGAGAAATTAAATTTTCCTCACAAAACGAAATTGCATTGAGCCACAACCTTCATGTGTGAAGATAACTTTCGACATTTTGTCTGAGCAACTGATTCCACCAAAGAAATAGCCTTCAAACATAATGGAAGCAAAAACAAAGAAGAAATCATGCACTTTTACTGCACGTTAATGCTGCTTGATTCCCATTTCCCAATTATAAAATGACTGCATCTATAAAACCAGCACCGTAAACCCAAAGGGCAGACTTTCATGGTTTGATATTGTGAATTGAATATATTAGCCTGAACACAGTGTTATCTCTGGTCCTGATAGAAGCAGACAAAGATATTACCTTGGATTCATTATGAGCTACTGGAGCCTTTCCTGGGAAAAGGGGACAAGTGCAGCTTGCCCTAATTGAATATTCATAGACCTGACGTCAGAATCCTTGTCCTTGGGCAAGCTAACTCTTTATTGGTCAGATAGACATGTAAGTAACAACAGAGCTCATGTATATCTTTCTACACAAATGTAGTTAGAAGGTATAAATACACATCATAAAGTTGTACAAAAATCTATGTTAGAAGAATAGCACATGCTTTGATACAATATATTATGCAGGCTCCTTAGAGCCATTTGACTAAAAAGACATTAAAAAAAAAAATTGTTTTTTTTTTGTTTGTTTGTTTGTTTTGTTTTCTTATAAACTTAATACAATTTGATTTCAGGATTTTATTTTATTTTATTTTTTTCTCATATCCTTTCACTTCCATTTTGGCAGATTGGATGCAATGGTTCTAAAAGCTGATAGTATTTGACATTTATTCAGGGGCGCAGCAGTGTGAAGGTTATCGGAGGAATTTTTTAGGCTTCTGCCATATCTGATGATTTTCTCTCTAGTAATCCTTGCATTTGAGTTGAAAGGTATGTTCCTTCTTATAGTCAGAAATCAGTGTTCTGTTTCAGTGCACTTTCAAAATATCTGCAAATCTTAACAACACACCACATCACCAAGTGACATTACAGTTGCCCCATATTTAATAGCTACATCTTTGTAATCTGTGAAGTAAAGTTAGATTCATTACTGTAAAAATTAAAAACTATGTCATATTAAGTAGAAAGTATCAGCAAAGCCACCTATTGCCGTTAGGCAACTCTTGACTCAACACAAATCATGCATTGCCTAAATGTAGGCCTTTTAGGCTCCAGTTGTTCCACTACATCATTTAGCCTTGTTGGTTCTGAGCAAGTGGCCTTGAAAGGAAAACTCTACTTGCAGTTTAGAGGTTAGAAGGATCGGGAATCATTTTACAAAGTCAGACTGTCATTCACTACTACTTTGTCCTAACATTGTAATTTGGGCAGTATAACACCAGGAATATAGCTTGTAGGAAAGGCTTTCTTCATAACGAACATTTGTCACTGGTGGCAGAATAATTAAGCTTGAGTTATTTTGGGACTGGTTGTGATGAATACACAAGTCATACTAATAGAAGGAGTGCAATTCATGAAAACAGGAACAGGAAATTCAGATGCTTTAAGTGTGTCTTGAGTCTGCTGTTAGACTTTTGCTAAGCATGATTAAAAGTAATACATGAAGCACCTGCTCACTCAATAATGTGTTGATGAATAACAGTCCAAAGTAAAAGGAAGCAAGCAGTAAATTAATTTGCCTTTTGTTAAAAAAAGGTTTTTGTAAAACCGCTAATAGCTTCCTTGGAGACTGGGTTCCTCATCGCAACCAAGCATTGAATTGTAAATGATGCATTAAATTACTTAAAAAATATGGGTAAAGGGATGCAGTAAACATAATGATGTGTCAGTTATTTAAACAAAAGCTAAGAGAAAGAGATAAGAACAAAAGAAGGGAAACAGAATCAGCTTGCAGTTATCTGTCTTTTTGTTTATATGCCTCTCATGTCTTTTCTTGACCCTGGGATTGTTTGTCTTATTTGCATCAAATAATGAATGTATCTCAGCAGTGGATACAAACACGTCTCCTGTGACTCAGTCATATCTTCAGTGTTTTGTTCCTCCTCTCGCACACACTGAATCCTGAACTGTAACTTTAGCTGCCAACTATGACAGTCGCCAAGGTGATCTTATTTTTTAATCTTTTAGTCACACTTGGTAATTTTTGACTTAATACTTTCATGGCTGAGTGTCATTGAGATGTTTGTGAGTCCAAAGCTGGTTTGTTGAACATTACAATGAGTTAAATGCAAAGTTCTGCAAAGTACATAGCTCTCAATCCAACAAAGTTGTGGTTTTTATTCTTAGCCCTCAGGACTATCTGTCCTTACTGCTTTACATGTGTTGATGCTTTTTTAGACAAACATTTCTGATGAATGTTTCCAAAGCCTTTTTGTATCTAATCTGCAAAAATATTTCGATAAAAGAAGGTTCAACTTTGTACTAGCAAGCCGTACCTTTTAAAGTGGCCAATGGACAAACACCTAGACTCTAGAAAAGCAAAAGAAAAAAAGTCCTTAAATAATTTACCCGTAGGTGTCACTCCCATTCTGACAGGCTCTAGTTAAACTTACAAAGTAGGGTTGAACTCTAATCAACACAGCAAAGTAGTGCCACATTATTAGCAGTGAACTATTAGCAGGGGAGGTAAAAATCCACCCGGTGTAAAGCCATGCTCATTAACCCATGGTAATACAATAAAACCACCACTCCCTACATGGGCAAGGCAATTAATTCAGTCATTAAATTCAACTCATTAGTAGTGGTTAGACCAAAATGACTACTGTGTGCCAGGCAAAACCATAGAAAGGTAAAATTAGAGGGCTCTTGTTGGATGTGTACCTTCTTCAGCGAGCTTTGAAGCTAATGAAATTAAACTTGTGAACACTTTTGTTAAATGTTATTGTCTCTCATTACAAAATGAATCATTGTGAGTTGGTTATTCATTGAAAACAAAATATTGTGTAACCTTTTGAAGATATGTGTTAGACTACACACGTCTATTATATTATTTTGACAAATAAATAGTGTAATTGGGTAAATGGCCATTAGTTTACTGAACCATGTAATTAATTTTTTTCTGACATGACAAGATAAAAAAATCATATCATAAAAATGTTGATGTCTTTGGATGTGGAAGCAAAATATATTATTTTTATGCAGGTGTCGTGTGTGAAGGAATATAGTTCAGTTGATTCATGAATAGAGGTCAGTTTTCTTTTCAATGATTTTATTCACTCCTCCTTGGGTTGATTATCTTTACTGGGTGACATTTTCAATGTAACCAGTCAGACTAATGAAGCACTGGTAAAAGATTTGTATAAAATCTTTATACGCAAGATTACAGACTTATCAATGTCAAGGTTGCGTGTTTTCATTTTATTTTACTTATCTTTTTACTTCTACACTTTTTCAAATTTTCTCTCTTAACATTCTTTTCAAAAAGTTTCAAACACTCACCTTGACAGGAGCTATTTACTGTAATTCAAGCAGTATTGTGTGTGGAGTCAGTCCAGTCAAACATTGAATGAACTTCATCCAACTTAATACTCTTTACTAAACAATATGTTAAAAATATTATTCTTTTCATAAACCAAGTCCTTTAATATGGAGCCATCGGATTATAGCTTCTGGAAGTCAATCAGTGAGTTTCTACAAGTACTCCAAATTATTTAAAAACAGGAATAAGAACGTTTCTAATCTCTTTTTAATCTCGTCAGCTTTTATCTTAACTGTAATTAGTCTTGATAGCACAACAGAAAAGCTATGCTTCATAAGTACTTTATAGATGATATGCTGAATAAAATAATATTTAGCAGCTTTAGTATCCGACAACTAACTTGGCCAGGGTCATGTCACTACCTCCGTAATGAAACATTTTCACAGCAATCCCTATCCCAGAGCCGATATTATACTGGAATGGCTTGCTGTATTTCTGGGACTATTATAGTAAATGTCTAATGTTGCAATTGGGAGTAATCTTTGATCCTCTGTGCATTGTAATGAATAATGCAGTACTGTGCAATTTGGGTGACATTGAGAGATTATTTTTGCTTTTGGTGGAATAAAGCCAACTTTGAAGAAAATGAAAGGAATTTGTGTTCTTATTATTTATTAATCTGTGTCCTGGTTTTATTACATAAAAGACTGAAATATGGAATTTAGTATTTACAGAAAAATATCAAATTATTTTTCAAGTTTTATTATTGTTTTACTCATGCCCCTAAAATGACAGAGCAGGTGAAAATTGTTCAAATGTGACATTCACTGTGTTGCAATGCATAATTACATTATACATTGCGATAGAAAAGTATTGTTGGTAGACAATATTATATGTTTCAGCTCCCACTTTAAGATACCATTTACTTTTGCATAGAAAACATCCACATTTCCAAGATCCTAAACATATAAAAGTTGAAAATGCCCTCATTACATTACCAGAGGACACAAACTACCCAATATCTAAACCATGGTAAATGCTGCTAATTATCTTTCTTTAAGGGTATTCTTTAGTGTGCAGAATGCTGTAATTTCTAGTCATGTAAATTATTCAAACAGAAGCCAAAATTGCATTTAAACACTTGTTCTGGAGTGATTCTTTTCAGTTCCTTCTGAGCTACATTGATAACATGGCGGAAAAGAAACTCAGCAACCCTTGTTGCATTTTAGACAGATACTATTTATGTTAATTTGGTCACTAACTTCAATCACAGCTCAGCTTAACATCATAAATGTGTTAAGATTATATATAATATCTGTACTGGATATAAATTTTAAACAATAAAAGCCTTAACAATTTTCCAACGCCAAAAATGTCATTAAATCTTCAAGAGTTCCTTGTATTTCCCAGTATTGCTCATTTTTATTTCAGTTTCATCTTAACTCTGTAACCAAGGCAAGCACACCCCAGACAGGTAGTAAAATTCCTGTTCCATTCTATTGGTGCATTGGCTGGACCTCTTAGTCAGTAGCATTACTACTTCATTCTGAAAGAAAATTAAAAAAAAACTAATCTGTTAGGAAAGAGGGCAGGCCTAGGACGGTAGGTTTCACTCATGAGTACAGGAAGTTTGAGAGCAAGAAGTACAAACAAAACAAAAGCAGAGGCATCAAAAGAAGCTTCCTCATAAACCTTTTTAACAGAGAGCAGCACAATATTTCAGAGGAAGAATGTCCACCCATCCATCCATTTTCTGTACACCCTTGTCCCTAGTGGGGTCAGGAGGGGAGCTGGTGCCTATCTCCAGAGAACGTTTTGGACAAGAGGTGGGTACACTCTGGAAAGGTCACAAGTCTGTCGCAGGATGAGGAAGAATGTATGCTTTTAAATTTTTAAAGATAAAAGCTAAACCATAGATTTTACTAAGGTTCTGCTTCAGAAATAAATTACCTTTAATATATATTACACTAAAAAACATTCAAAGAAAATGTTAAAGCTTACCTGGTACCTGGAAGAATCACTTTGGATTTTTTTTTTTTAATTGTTATTTGAAGAAATAATTATTTATAAAAATATAGCAAGCTTAATTAGTATGTATGATTTGTTAAATTACTTCACTTCAGTTTGTTTCAAAACCCTTAGGGTTCCTCCTTTTTACACACACACAATGTGGAAGAGATAAAGAAAATACTGGCATGTATTAGAAAGAAACAAATTAACGCAAGTGGGAACGCACATGAACAAAACTGTCACCTACTGTCTATTGACTTGGTAGATTGGTTGGTGACCTCAACTACCTTTCTGTACCATTCATGTGTCATTTATTATTTTCTATGCATCTAAAAATAGACTTATATAATATCATCAGTAAGAGAGTTATGTTCATACCAGGTAGAAATTATGGCAAACCACAGAAGGTATGTGATAAAAAATAAGGTTTGATGGAGGTGCCAAAGAATGGGACAATGACCTATGAAATAAGGCTGTTATGTAAACTCAGAGTTGAGTGGAACAAAGAAGTGGAAAATTAGCTCTAAGTACACCAGCAAGGAAAGTAGAAGGCATATTGTAAATCGTACATATATAAAAATGACTGTACCTGGAAGAAATTATAGAAATTTAGACTCACTATTAATACCCTAGGAAAAATATTTCAATTTATTTATCCTGAAAAGCTTATTAGCTTGTGCCATCTTAGTGTCAGTATGAGCATAAATTCACTAATCTGAAATCAACATGAGGATTATTAAACATGGTCCTGCCTGACTAAACACTTAGTGATGCACATTGTTATGAATTCTTGAACATTTAATAAATATTTCTCAATCCAAATATTAAAGCCAAGAACACAAATAGAAGTTCTACAGCTCGACTGTGAAAAAATGTTAGCATTCAGAAATGAAAGCACATCTTCTAGGCAGATTTTATAAATGTCTTGGGCTGAGAATAAACCTTTAAAAATGATTGCCAAGGCAAGTGCTGTGTTTTTCACACGCTTTATCATGATTTAATGTTTCCCATGCGTCACCCTGTTTGTGACGTCTTTACTTATCGGCTATCATTGAGGAATAACAGAAAAGCTTTGATTTTTTTTCATGGAAATAATGCAGATATACAGTACACACACACCAAGGGCTCAACAACACAACGTTAAACATTAAAAGTTCTTTCAGATGCATTAAAGCTCTTGAAAACAAGGGGGTCTGATGTTTTCTGTAGTACACATTTCTAATTCACAGAAATCTCAGCCTACAACTCCTGATAGCTGTGGCAATTGGCGCAGCATTTGTTTTGTAGTCAGAAAGTTATGGGTGTGACTCCATTTTCCTCCCTTCCCACATAATAATGCCTCTTTGGGTGAGGCATTCAGTCAAAATGATAAAATTTCAGTATTGATGTGTGAATGCATAAATATGTGAGAGTGCTTTGAGTGGTGGTCAGTGTAACTAGAGAGGTGCTAATAAGTTTATCCAACTTACTCTTAACAACCATAAGTGGTTCTTCTGCTATGGGATGAATTGCCACAATCCCATTGCAGCCTGAGCTGTCAGAGCTTTGCCTGACCAAAGCTTGTTTTGGACCAAAAGTGGGATCAAATTAAGATGACTTGCTTTTCACATATCTTTGGCTTATATGTGAGTTTCTCACAGCCTACAAGGACGGCCAGCCTTAGCAAAGGGTCATGTATACAAGCTCCATTCCTTCCACTAGACTCATCCTGATCCTAACAGACATGTTTGACTCTGTCGTCTTTATCATTTTAACGACTGTGGCAAGTCACTGAACCATTTTCCCGAATATTAAATTTGTGAAAGCAGGGAATGAATAATGACATCAAGATACAGTGAACTGGACTGATAAGAGAAAAAGGCACAGAGTTTGAGGAAATTGTGGTTTATCTTCAGAAGCTCGAAAAATGTCAGCATTTGTCGCATGAAAGCATGTGAAGCTCCAAAATAAGCAGTCTGTGGTCATTTTCAATCTTCCCACTCTAATGGGCAACCAAAGGATGGGCAAAAATATTTTAAAATCCTTTTATATTTTGAGATTGATTTGATTTGAGTAATTTTATTTCTACATTTTCTACTTCAGATAGCAAAGCTTAATGCACCTTCTAGTGCAGGTTGGATTTGTATTTAATGGTTGAGAGGAGGGAGCAGTAATATTCAGCAGGACAGTCAAAAACACATGACCACACTGGTACTGGGAATCCCACAGTGTGTGTCTTTATTTAAAGACTTTTCACCAACCTTACCTGGCTTGGTTAAATAGCTGCTGCTTATTTATACATGAACATTAGTTAGGGAGATTAAATTACAAAGTCCCTTTTAGTGTCCACAATTTCACCAGCCATCACGTGACACATATTTGTGACACCACTAATCGGGAACTTTGGCTGTCTCAAAGAGATACCACATAATTACAACTATTGCAACCAGCAGCAAATGTAAGCCAAAACTTTATGCACCTGCAGCATGTTTTGACAAGTCATTTGTAACTAAGCAGGAAAGTTTTTAATGAAAATACATACAAATATTATGTTAGAAGGGCAACTGACTTTGGGCTCTTCTATGTTAGTCATGTGTGAACTCTCATTGGCACAGCCACAAGGTTCCTTCGTCTGTCATTTAAAGTTGCACACCAGTATTTTGATTAAAAACTGCCACAAAACAGAGAAAAGAAACAAAAATGTCAATATAAATCTGGGATTGGCCAAATGATAGTCAAGCTTCCTGAAGCTCAAATAACTATTGCAATTCACAATTCCCCAGTACAAATAAAGCAATGCACTGCCAACTAACTTTTAAGAGCTTTGGTTCACTGCTGTCTTGCCCATCTGTAATACATGGCATATATTTCAATAGGGGATAGAACATTATCTCCGACAGCATTACCAACTGTGTCAGTGTGTTGTTTGGTCCTGTGGTGAAATCCCCTTAAACATTCTCCTTCAAAGATGTATTGTAGAATGATATGATGTGCTCTCTGGTACATGCCGTAAAGGGAACGTGCTGCAGACAAATCAGTGGAGCAGCTCCAAGTATTAAGCACAGTGAGGGGACACAACCAAATAACACAATGCTTCATTTGCTTCTCACATGGAAAATAAAAAACACATTTTCACAAAGTATACCATTTTCACTTAGAGGAATGTTGAATGTTCAACTGCCCTTAAGGGAGTTTTATATGACAGCTTGTATTGAGGCTGTACTGGTTAGTGATAACTGGAGTACACAGAGCTGTCACACATAATATTATGTGACAGTAATTGGAAAAATGATCTGACACAACAAGGATGGTGGGATGGTTGTAAAGTTTGACACCATTTCCATTTTAGGGTGTCAGAGGAAACATTGGCTGTTTTTCTTGTCAAACCAAAAGCAAATATTTGGAGCACTATCAGTGTTAAGAAAATTTTAAAAAATCAAGTTTTTAAAAATATATTACACAGTAACTTGTTTCTCTTGTGAATATTGTTGTATTTGTCTTTTTTTGAAATTCTTTTGTCTGCTCTGATAGAAAAGCAGGCTGTCCGGTCCGGTCTCTATTTACTTCTGTCTAGTGGCAGCCATCTTTCACGTACCGCCCAGAAAATACCATGTTTACAGATGAAAAACACTCCACAATCAGGGCACGTTATTTTAGTCATTACTGCAGAGGGGTTGAAAAAGAAGGAGAGCGATCCAAAGAAATAGACAGATGAAGATTAAATGGGCTGTGAGGTAGGAAAAACAATTAAAATCATAAAACTGGTTAAGGTTAGTTTCAGAAAATGGAAAACAAAGGGGACTGTTGTTCTCTGCTCCCTGCCAAATATTTTGAACAGTAGATAGAAGGTCTTCATGGTTCTCAAATTAAAGGAAAGTGTACTTTTCTTCGTTTACCAGCAACCTTTAATTAGAGTCTATCAGTCTAAATTAATGAGCTCCTTAAAATGCCATCAGTCTCCCTCTTCGTTGTTTCCTGCTCTTTCACTCTTTGTTTTCCCCTTTCATTTGTCAGTAATAATGAATTTGGCAGCATTTATTACTAGTTACATTAGAACCTGGTTCATGAGTCATTTGTGACCAACAGAATCACAAGTTTATAAATGTGTCCGGGTTATTCATGAAGATTTCATAAAGAAAGCATGTGATATGATGCATGGAGTATAAGACGTGCCAAGGTCATTGTGGCTGTATCGCCTTTGTAATAAGTTAGGTCTCCAGATTTATTTTATTTCAGTCTTGTCAGTTTTGTTGTCTACTCCCAAGTCACACTTTATCAATCTTACCATCTATCAGTTGTTTACCCACCACAGCCTCCATTAAATCGCAAAGCACTAATGGTCATATCTTGAAGACAGGAACTCGGGATGAGTACAGTAATGGTACCTGAACTAGTTGTTTTTTTTTTAATAAAGTATAATGTAACTTACTTGCCAGTGTATCAATGTTTAATTAAAGAGTTTAGGGCTTGACCTGTACAATCAGTTATTTATTTTACCACAGATAAAGTAAATGTACATCAAACTTAATTTATTGACAATGATAGTGTGTCAAAAACTTATTCTTGAATTCTATTTCCTCTTCATAGAAAAACAATGTAATGGAAAAAAAAACTGCATTGATAGGATAAGTGCATGTAGGAAGTGTAGGAAGTTTTTCATGACCATCCACAAGAAAAACATGTTGTTTTTTTCGCTTGCTTGCCTGTGTTTTGTTGGAAATATGCCAAAACATTGTGCTGCCGAGTTTTGTGGGAACACTAAAGAATTGTGTGAATATACACAAACCCATCAGTATCTGTCACATCTCCTGACGTTGATGCTGCACTCCTCCGTTTCCAGTGTCAAGTCCAGTTGTAACTCAGAGATGCACCAAAATATGTTTTTTTTCTTCAGAGGAAAAGAAACACAAAACATTTAAAGAGTTGCATCGTGGTAAGATAAAAACTTTACAAAGCTGTCTGATAAGATGGGGTCACTGCCATCTATCAGTCTGCTAAGGGTTACAAATCCATTTCTACTTCTTAGAAGGTATGTGTCCAGGTGCTGTCTGACGTGTTTACACAGAAGTTTAGTACTCTTTACTCATGTTAGAGTTTAGAACAAAAAATAGGCGTTGTTAATCAGTGTGATTAAAACAAAATCAGCCATATCGATGCTTTTAAAATTTGTTCTTGACTCTGTTCACACGGTGTCTGACTGGACATTTGAGTGTGAGAAACATTAAAAAGTGAAGAGAAAAAATACATTTCTGAGGGAGGGGAAAATAGACTGCCTCTTGGCACAGAGTAGCCACAATCAACCACCAATGGAGAGAACCTACCAGCAAAATAAAACTGGAAGAAAAACTTTCACTGGGCCTCAGGCTTCACTCTCTGAAAAGATGCAAATGATTCAGAATCTGTTTGGAAAAGTTTTCTGAGATGTTGCACCTGGAAACCACTTTATCAGAACAAACTTTTTTTAATCCGTATTCGTCAATGAAATGTCAGTTGTTCATGAGCAAGGTGAAAATGTCTTATTCTCTTGTACAAACCCACTGAATGAATTAGTTGTAGAAAAAAAAAAATTGTTGTTAAATTATTTCTTCAAATAATTTAACAACAAATCAATTTAAAAAATGATTTTGATTCATTTTTTAAATTGGATTAAAATCTCGCAGTTTGTGGGTACAAACTGTAGAGGGTTTTTTGTTTGCTTTGGTTTGTTTATGCACACTATACTTCATAAAGTAACAGCATTGACAATATTTGAGATTATTTAGATAAGACTGCTGTAAAGTCACTTTATCAACGTTTTAGGTTTTGGCCTAGCAAGTTAATGTCATTTTGAATAGAAAATGATTATGATGATATTACTCACTGTTAACTTCCCTACACAATGCCTTGCAGAATGTGCTTTATGTAAAAAACACAAAGTACTCTGACAAAGTATTGCAGACTGACTTTTTTTAACAAGCACTGCATTTGTCTAATTTTGTCAATGGCTAAACCAGTAAAAGAGAATTTGATTCACTTCCAAAGTGAATGCTTGGCTGAAAATAGGATAAATAAAGCAGTCCTTTCATAAAAATCTGACCAAATGCCTCCAGTCTGACATTTGTATTTTCCACTTTGTGAAGCGCTGACTTTTTTCAACCCTCCATCAGGATATTTGTCATGTACATGCAATAAAGCAGGCTTCGCATGAGATGAATGGCAAGATCATCATTTAGATCGAGAGAAAGCTGTCATGTTCGTGTGACCAAGCAGATAGCCCAGCCCCAAGCACCGATGCATTGCATCAAGAACAGAGAGAGGAGCAAAATGAAATCTTACCCTTTCAGAAGAGATTAGGTTTAGTTGCAGAAAATAACTCAGAAGATCATGGGCAGATACAGCAGCTGCACCAGTGGGTATGGTTGAGAGCACACTGAAAGAGAGGGTGTGTTTAATAATAAAGAAACAAGACATTTCCTCTACTACTCCTCTTTAGGGCAAAAATGCCATTAACAGAGCTCTGAATTTCGCAGGCTCATGTAATCCAAATCATAGTTATTATCAAATTTTTATTACCATTTTTGGCCTGAAACAATGTCAGTGACTCACTTTTGCTTTTTGTTTTTCTGATGCATTCAATGTTGTTAAAATGAGAGAAAACAGTAAAATTAATTTTGTATCCAAAGGGAAGTCCTTGTAGAAGGATTCAAAATATATTAAAATGGCTTTATGGTCTTTTCTTTTTCTAGCAGATCGTAGATCAAACAATGTTTTATTTTTATTTGTTTTTGTCTTTAGCACAAGAAAAAAATGAAGTGTCTACATTTACTTATATGATCATTTTTATGTGATGGTAGACATCAAACAAAAGCCTCCCAGCTGTCACTCAAAATAAATGGCATTCAGTTTGATAACGTTTGCCACCTGTTGAGCAGCACATTAAAATTATATAAAAACATCATTGCATATTGACGATAAAACTGACATTTCAATGTCAAAACTTTAAAAACTAATAATCTAACTGAGGTTACCATGAATCCTATCCATATTTTACCACTCCTTTATATTTTTTAAACTACTTAAGCTAATGCTCAGCATGTGTGATAAGAACGGTGCCCTGTTGCACTTATGAACTAGTATTTATCCCAAAGCAACTGAATGTTAAGATTGTCTTTAGTCTGTAAAATTATGTTTCTTCCCTCCATTTTTTTTAACTGTCAGTTGTCTAACAACATTATACAAAACTTAGTTCGTCTCCACTTAAGGTTATTTCTTCTCCTCCCAAATAAAAATTCACAGAACTCGCTTCTGACTGAGATTTTGTGTTTTTATATACTTCTCCAACCACCAGTTATCTTGAACTTACTGTATTTTTTATTGGATATTTGTCTTCAGTCCTACAGATAAGTACTTAATTAAACAATTAAGCACTTAAAACTTTAAAACCTTGTATTCTTTCAAAAGGATGCACCAGACATCATTTTTATTTGCATACCCAAGCATCTCCATCAAACACTTTTTTTGAGATTCACTGACAATAATAAAAAGCATAAGTGAAGGTGCATGCACGTTCCATTGGCCTTACAATGCTGCTACAATTTAAACAGTAAATATTTTAGACATACGATTCTACATAATTGGGACTCAGATTTATGCAATGAACAGATTAATACTAACATTAATAAAGATGTTCTTGGCCATAGAGAATCTGTATTTGTGCAAAAAAAAAAGGAAATCAGGTGTCAGATCAAAAATCACCTTAATTTGTTGAAAGAATGTATTGACTCTCCAGAAAAATAAGTGAAACAGGTGTCTATATTGGAGATATAAGATACAATTTATCCATAAAATAACAAGAAGTAAATTGCTTACTGAAAAAAAATACATGGTCAATGGGATTGTGAACTATTTTTTTTAAAAAAAAACGTTAACTTTTGACGCCTGAAGCTTTAAAAAAGTCTTATGTTTTAGTAGATGGTGAAAGTGACCTTAGTCTGGACCAGCAACTAGCTGCAACTTCTTTATTGACAGTTTAACTTGGATACAAATGTCAAGAATACTAAATAAAGTTGTAAATAAGAGCTTAAGGATGTAATATTATAAAGAGCTGGATAAAAAATACATTTTAACACTTGGAAACAGATAACATGTATTTTTATTTATTTTTTTGTTGCTGTTGAAGAGAGTTTCTATGAAGCAAGAAAGCAGATTTGTAGTTGACTTTCCAGAATATGTGCAGTTTAGACTTCTACAAATGTAGATTCTTCATAGAAGAGGTATCAAACACTCAATAATTGAAGGTGCCCGTTTCTTTTCTATCCTTTGATATATAATTGTAATCAAATTACTTTTTGCAGGTAAAGAAATCAGTTATTATTTATACACAGAAATATGTGTGAGATGAGATATTTTTACTTTATTTGAGACAAATGACTTTGATTGTAACTTCTAGAAGTGAAATAATTACTTGCTCAAGATTATGCCGAGAAAAGAGAATAAGAAAACGAACAAAAAAAAAAAATATAGAGGTTTCACAAGGCTGATGGTTGGCTCCTAGTTACTAGTCCAGAAAAAAACAAGAACTGAATCATCCTGACAGGAAAATTAGGTGCATAAAACTTTGCTAGATTCATTTTAGTAACAAGACTTGAGCTTCATTAATTGCATTGCTAATCAATTGAATTATAGATTTGTATTCAGCTTCTCTGTATCAAGCCTTTGAAGTTATAGCTAAACATTTGTTGGAGTATGTTAATGTGTGCTTTGGCAAAATTTTGTCTCCATTCTTCTTATCAAAACAATTCAAGTTCTGTCAGATTGAATGTACACATACCATTTTGATACAGACTTTCTTATCCAACCAGAGCGCATCTCCTCTAGAGTTATCATGAGCCTCTTGGCTGCTTCTCTCATTAATGCTCTCATTGTCCAACCTTTCAGTTCGGGTGAACAGTCATGTCTTTTTAGACTTGAACTTACACCAAGCTGTTTTTACTTCAAAATAATGGATCAAGTAGTGCTTCATTAGATGTTCAAAGTTTTGTGATATTATTCTGTAGAACTAAGTCCTTTTAATTACTACACAAAATTCTTCTTGAACTTTCCCAAGTGTTTCTTGACATGTTTGGAGGCTTTTTATGACTTGTATACTCTGCTAAATCTCAGACCATTGCACAACACCTGGATTTATACTGGGCTTAAAATACAAAAAGGTGGACTCACTTATTAATTAGGTGACTTCTAAGACTGGTTGATCGCACTTAATTTTATTCATGAGCATCAAAGTGAATGGAGCTTTATACATAACCACATAAGGCATTTTTAAATCAGGATATGTGAAACAAAATACTTTGAATGCTATGAAACCTTTGTGAACTCTACTGTATGTTAACAGTGACTGGATTTATTTTAAGTCACAGCTCAACTTATCAAATACAACTGTTAGTTGGCATTTCCAGAAGCCATCTGTTTGATTTGATCAAAATGTCAGGAGGTGTGAAGGGTTATAATCAGTTTTGGTGGTGAAAAGTAAGTGTGATGAAAATATGTGAGGACGACTGCTTCTGTTTTTTGTCAAGTATTACGTCTGGATGCGTGCGTGTGTGTCTGCGTGGCCTTGTATTTGATCTAATGTGAGGAACATTTTTCCAACAATACTAGGTTGTGAGAAAAGTCTACACCTCATCCAAACCCTGGCTCTCCTAGCAAGAGGTGTTGTTTTGGGGTTATGGATTACGTAGGTTTAGGACTAAGGTGTGAATTGAATTCAGATTTATATTTAGATGTGTACTGGCAATGGCTAGGCTTATGGGTTAGGGTTAAGGTTCAGGAAAAAAAGAAAAAGGAAGTCAATGCAAAGTCCCTGTGAAGATAGAAAGACGAGTGTGTGGGTGTGAAGGGGTGCATGTGCATGTGTGTAAAACAGGTGTCCTGATGCCGAGTTAAAGATCTGGTCAGCTAATTGATGCTGTGACAGGGAACATGTCGGAGTACAGTGTCCTCTGTGGTAGACAGCTAATTAGATCACACTGAAGGGCTTTTTTTCTTTCTCTTTCTCCTCCTCTTTCTTTTCCTCCTTGCTCTCTCTTTCTCATTTTTTCTCATGGTTACTTTTCCCCCCTGCCAGCTTAAAAGTAACACCAGCCATGAAACTGATAAGACAGCAATATAATTATGAATATATTTGCATTTTGCTTTTAATTAGAACTTTTGTAATTGCAGTAGCTAACCTGTTTTGTACCGACAATTTTAAAAAGTAAAATCAATTTGAACAGCCATGAAAGTGGAAGAGAATGAACAGCCATGCCTGAAAAAACAAATGAAACTGAGCCACTTGAGTTTTAATTATAAAAGGCATCAGCATATGTTGTCGTTTAAAATAAAGGCTGTTGAGAGATTGTCACAATAATAAGACGGTTCTGCATTCATGCTCCGATCCTCTTGTCTTGAAGGATTTGGACCAGACAGTCCTAAAAGATGTGTCTTATAGAAAGCATACTTATTGTTGTGTGGGCAAGTGCACTTGCAACGCTGGACATATTCAAGGATAATGAAAAGCTGATGAGAACAAATGTTCTATTCAAATCTGTATTCATATGAACCAAACGTTATATGAAGGAAAGCTTCAGGAAAGCTGCACACCAGTTTTTTCAGAGTAGTACTGCACCAGGACACCATGAATAATTCACTAACCTATTGATCTGAGGCATTTGGTTCCGCATGCCATTTGGCATTGCAGGCCTCTTGGCTATTTTTGCTCTGGATATAGTTCCCAAAATAACTGCATTGATTTTTGATTTAGATAACAACTAACACGAATAAACTTCCTGGAAATGAATCTCGGTACGTTTTTTGGGCTTCAAAACATGGAGGACATTTTAAGGTATCCACTCGGTGAAATATTATCTGATGTCAAACACACTTTTCTATACATTCACTCTAATCTGGGAGAGGTTCCTTTTCTCTGTTTGGGTCCTCTTGATGTTCCTTGGTAATAAAAGAATACGTGTACATAGTGTTTATGAACTTTGAGAAAAGTACATACACATTTGTATATTAATATTAAAAAAACAGAACTATTTGGGGAAAAAAGAAAACCCATCTCTCATTTCTGAAATAGGGGGTTTTTCTGTAATGATAAAACATTTAAAAAATATTAGCATGGTCCTAAAACATTAATGCCCATCAATATTTCCTATGCTTTTATGAAATTAATATGGGCTCTATGAATAAGACTACAGTAAAAAGAAAAGCTTCGTATGGTGTTTGGTTAGATGTATTATGAAACATATGCTTCATGTCTCAGTAAGATTTAGTTGCTAAATGTCTTTATAAAATCTGATGGTTGGTTTAATGTCTATTGGATTGTTGCTTAATGCACATGATATCTGATATATGACTGTGTCTTAATAACTATTTTGAGGCCGTTGATAGCTTCCAGCCAACGAGGCTCCCACACTCAATGCTCCTTGGCTCTTAGGGTAGGCTGGCGACTCTCTCTCAGCTGGTGACTGCAGCCTCGGCCCTTCAGGCTAAGTGCAGATGGTTCTTATTGAGGCTTGCCTATACAGATTACTGTCTGGCTTTTGGATTGATTTTTTTCATAGAATATCACAAGCTTAAGATTCATCTGAATTTTTAAAAGGCTTGCAAATTAGTCATTAAGTCCTAAGTAGCCAAGAGATTGTGGGTTAGGTTTAAGATCGAAGAGTGAATTGAGTTCAGGTCAGGTTTAACTTTAAGCATGCACTGGTAATAGTTAGGTGAAGCGTGAGGGTGAAGATGTGCGTTCCTAAGGTTTGTGTATAAAGCTTTCTCCTCAAGAATGTTCAATAGTGGGCCTCGAGATTCACAGACTCAGGAGCATGAAGGCAACTGTATCCCAATTCCCCAAGAAGGAGCAGAGGAGAGGCCTCAGGATCCTCCCAGTAGCTGCAATCCAGAAACCTCAGGGGTCTGCAGCAATGAGCCCACAGGCTCTGCCGGCAACCAGCTACACAGAAGCAAATCTGGTCATGGACACAGAAACCTGAGCCCCAGAGGCACACCTTCTCCCAGCAGAGCCAGGCCTCCCATTCCCACCAAGCAGTCATCAGGGGTGAACCGGCACATATTCAGCTCTGGACACCAAAAGCCAGCGATCCACCATCTGTCACTGGCAGGGAGTGTGATGGAGAGAAGTAGGCCCCACATTTCCCACAGTGACACATGGTCAGTGAACTGGTCCCTGATGGACGTGCCATCCCACTGGGAGAGCTGCTCAGCACGTTCTCTCAGCACAGCAGCATGGGTTTTTTTATTTAATAAAGTCCATTATGACAGGGACCAGTCAGTGACAGAGTCAGTGACATGCTCACCACCCAGAAATCCATTCAGTTGGAGAAGGTGCAAGCATTTGAAAGAGAGACATCTGTCTGTTGCATCCTGGAGAAGTTTTTTTTATGCTTATTTGTATGCAAAGTTTAAGAGAAGTGGATGCTCTGTGTGTTGTACACGGTATGGGGAAAAAGCCCATGCTCACACTGGCATTCATCAGGAATAGGATAAGCTGACAAGACTAGAATTTATTTAGTTATTTTTAATAGAGCAAATAGCAAGATAGTCATTTTATGTTTTAATGAAAGCCAGGACTTTGTTGCAGCAATTTCAATTAATTAACTATGTAGATTTTAACATCTTAAAATGTTTAATACAATAAATTGCATTACTTTTTTACAAACAAAGCTTCCAGTGGGAACCTTTGTTAGTACACATTTTTAGTACGCCTGTAAATCTGATGTACAATTGACATCTGCTTAAAACAGCTATGGATGACAAAGCTGCTTCTCTTGGCCTGCTGGAGGTACATTTTTGCATCAAAGAACAATCTGATGAGACTGTGAAAAAAAAAACAAAAAAACATATTGTGTGTTTGTTGTGCTAAAAGAAGTCAACCTATCTCCAAAGCTGTTCAAGCCTAAAATGACAGCTCAATGCAAACAAAGTTGCAGCAACCAGATATGTCCCCAGTTCTAATGTCATCATCCGTCGTCCACATTCCTAAAGAAACATTTTTTCAAAGAAATAGGTCAGGGGTTGACAGCTTGAATGCTGACTGTGTATAATATCACATTGCATCAATTTGATGGTTGAATAATATAAAAAAAATATTAAAACACTGAATATCTTTGTTGTTGAACTCACATATCTATTTATTCAATAACCATTATAATTTAGGAGCAGTAGAAAAGGATTTTAATTAAAAAAGGTTGCTTATTTTTTCAATTTATATTTTTCTTTTATAATATGGTCAATTGAGATTACGTACAAACCCTCGATTAAAAACTTTTCAATTTACTCCCAGTTTTAATATCAGTAATAGTAACTTGGTAACATTGGTGTCTTTAAGAAAATCTGATTTATTATACAATTACACAGCTTTGCTCTTTGAGCCACGCTTCACTAACATCTGCTTTGTTACTAATCATTCTACTTTTGGGATTAATTAGTAAAAAATGTCAAATATAAAACATGTTGGAAAACATTGTGACAGAAAACTGAAAAAAATGCTTCTTTAAAACATAACCATTAATTCCTGCAAAATGAACCTGTAGGTCGACCACTAAATTGGATTTCTTTGTTTTTCCCAAGGTTGGAAAATGTATTCATTTTATTAGCGCCTCTTCAGTTTTATAGTGCTATCAGGCAAAATGGGTAGAACTGTCATTACATGTGTTAAATCAATAACAGAATAGGGAATTATTCTAAACTCAGTGAGCATTAGAATCACATATTTAAGTGCAGTAAAAGGATACATCCACCTGAATCACTTAGGCTCATTCTTTTTTCTTAAGCAGATGTGCTCTTCTTCTTCAGTGAGGAATTAGGGGAATCTGGAGTCATTTATCATGGTAAATCCATTCAATTTTCAGGTTTACGTTGTGAGAAGTGAATTTTCAGTAAACACAATATATCCTAGAAATACCACAAAGAGACTTGGAGTAATAGTTCACAAAAATACTCAGTTGGTCTCATTAAATAAAAGCAGAGCAGCCAAGTTTATTTAAGTCTGCCATTCAACAACCCAAAACCAGAGGTTCAGAGAGTGAGCTGCTGGCATGCATATTCACCGGGAGAGAGAATCCAGCCACACTGCAGGGGAGATAAATAGACAAGATTACTAATTACCAATTTACCTGCTGCTGTGACTGCAGCACTGTGCCTCCGCTGATGCCACCAGGCCAGACAGAAACAAAAACCACACCCTTCTGTTTGAGCATTATCTGTGAATGAGTGAAAACCATTAGCTGCAATCTATCTGTTTTCCGTTCATATATAGGATGGAGAGAGAAGTCACATAGATTGGAGAAGTGCAAGACACAAAGATTGGAGCGGTGGGGAGAGGGATGCAGTGCGTGCGTGAGTGGGGCACAAACTACAATCTTACTCATTACTAAACAAAATTAGTGCAGATGGTCACACTGACATTGAAGATTTTCTCAAGAGCAGAGTACCGTGCTGCTGGTATAAATGATTCACATTAATACACAGACAAAATTCCTTTTAAGATTCTTTGTCACACTCTAAAATCAGAAGATCCAATTTCTAGGTGGAATTTGTAAATAAAAATTGAACCCTATTCTACAGAATGAAGTTGAATGGCAAAATTACAGGTAGATATGTTTCAAAAACATTTGCGCTTGTATTTTGCTAAAATCTATGCATTAAGATGTTGCAGAGCCAATTTGTACAGCTAAATATTTGAATTTGTACCGCTAAATATTTACTTGTAGCAAATAGTCACATGGATGTAAAATCAAATTGAGGTTTTAAGTGAAAATATCACCTTCAAAAAACAAGCTCCAAATAGAAAGTTGTAGAAAATAAATTATAGATGACATTTTGCATTTATATATAACTTTGAATCCACCGCACTACACAACTTCTAAAAACTGTTGCTGTTCAAGCTCAACTGTGCACTTGCAACTTTTTTTCTTGTTTGTGTTACTTTTGAGCAATTTATTTCAATTGTTTGTGTCAAAACAAAGTGGTGTCTGTAGAGGCGAGAGCAAAGCAGATGAGAAAGGGGGCTTTACATAATATTGTAATGTTATTCTCTCATCAAAAACATACCAGGAGTATTGCTTTGAATCTTTCATGCATGTTTGAGAAATCCTTTAATCTTACTTGGCAGCTGCTCAGGGGTGCCTGAACGCTTGCTCTCACAAAGCACCACCTATTCAGAATATCACAGAATATCCTTCCTCCCCCACACAGTTTCTACAGACTAGTGACAGCAGTAATTGGCAAACACCTGGTGGAACTGAGTTGACCATGCCTGGAAAATACATGCTGCCCTTTTAATTTTCCATTTAAAAAATAACAAAGATATTCAACTTAATGAGGGTGTGTTTGGAATTGTTTACTTTTAAGACTTGGCCTAAAACTTTCCTTTTTGATAAAGCTTACTGTTAGAGTGGCTATCACTGTAGGAATGCTGCTATAGGCTTCAGATACTAGAGGACAAACTGACCACTTTTCACTCTGCCACATTATCCTGCTTCTTGCCAATTTTGCAATATTTGCTGCCATTTGAGCTTTTAACTTTTCTCTTTTTTTTTGTTCATAGAACATACATCTGTTCTGGCATTTGTAGCTGTGACACCATCCTGGAGGGGGACATTTGCTGAGCTGCTGCTGCCAACAACTTGACGTTCTTCTGTAGATGATACACATTGCTCTATCCTTCAGGGTTTAACCTTGCCTCTCTCCTAGACAGAACTATTGGCTGTGCTTTTGTTGAGGCTCACTATATGTACTCTCTTTTTTTCAATAAGTGGGAAAACTGGCTCTGAGTTTAGCCAAAGCCAATAAACCTCTGCTATTAACTTAGAAAATAGTCCTACATTAGTGCTTCTGTTTTTTCTTTGGGTGTTGGCTCTGTCTTCTCAAACCCTGGTCAGTCACAGCAGTTATTCATCCTGAGTCAGGTTTTTATTCTGCTGAATGTTTCTTCAGCAGAAGGGGAAGTTATTTCTCTCCACTGTTCCTATTCTGAGGGATTGCTATAAAGTCACAACATACCACAAACAATTGTCTAGTGATGCTACATCCTCGTCCAGGAGTGAATTCTGCAAGTTTATGACTTGATGCAATCTGCTGAGTTTTCTTGGACAACCTCTAAAATGAACTTCACTGAATTGTTTGAAAGCTAGGATCAATTGGAATGGATTGATGATTAAATGAATGGACTATAAAATGACCTCATATTTAGAAGTAAGCAGAAACACATTCTGCTTGAGTTTGTGAAACACATTAAATACAAGTTGCTCAATAGTCATGTTTATATGTAACACAGCAGAACAACACATTTGGATGAACATTTTCCTTCTACCTAGTTCCAACCTAAACGCATTCACAGGGCTGTATAGTCCTTGAATCTCACAATGAAACTGTTGCTGCCTCTGGAGTGCACTTCTCAAGCTGACCCAGGACTCTGACATGCTTTCTCACAAGGGTAAGCAAAAAGAGAATTTCCATAAGGGGATCAATAGAGTAACGCATAATAATTAGATTTACTGACCTCTGCCCTCCTTCTCGTTACCATGGGGATATGCAAAAAGATCTAGTCAGATAGTGTTTTCTGTTAAGACTCAAGGAACCATATGTATATTACTCTGAATATTATTTCCTGCAGGACATACACAGGAAATGGTTGTTAAATTACTGATGGATTTATTCCTAATGACACTTCTAGCTCTTCATCTTTAAACTCCATTATTTAATTCTGCAAAATTCATGACATAATATGCCTAAAGCAGGAATAGGAAGAAGCAAGAAGCCAACTAACACAGTTTAACATACTTTGATGACTGCGAAGATCTAAGAGTCCAAGAAAAAAAATGTGCACGAAGTAGAAATATGGGTATAGGTGCACCTACCTTTGAGAGCCAGTCTCTTTCATTTTGTTAAACAGCGTACTCCTTATGTGGCCACTTGAAAATTTGTGTGTAGCAGTAATATGCCCCAGGGAAGAGGGAATGAAATGATTAATTCACCATGGAGTATGAACAGAAATTCAAAACTAAATTTAGAAAACCAATAAACAGTTACAAAAACCAATAAAATAAAACCAAGATGGCATGTTCGTGGGATATGTACCTGAGGTTTCTCTGTTTTTTTTCCACTTCCTTTTTCTCTGCCTGTTTCTCAGTTACTTCTATTTTAACAAACTTGTAATTTATTAGATTATCAAAACCAGAGCATAAGCAGACAAAAATCAATCGCTTGCGGTTAAAATACAACTTTAATCAATCCTAAGCACTTTAAAAAGATCCAGTAAGCTACATTTTGTTTAATTTCCTTTACAAACGCATATGGATCTCGCACCGAGTCTTTGAAATGGGAGTTCTTGAACTTGAATGTTCTCTATGACACTTACTTTCACATCCTCACCTGAAACTCATTTGCTTTAAGGAAAAAAAAAAAAAATCCTATCCTGGGCTTCTGGATTAATCTGTCTTTCACTGATGCTCACCACTACTCCCATGCCTGTCTTTCCTTCCCTGATGAGACACCCTGGGGCTCACTCAGTTACTTACCTTTTATAGCCTTATTCTTTCATTAGCAAATAAGTACTTGCTTTTATATTGCTTAACATCTTTGGTACATCAGACTTTGTGGTCATAAAGTCTGTTTTTGTCTGCTCTTAATTCAGTTTTTGTTAATATACTAGGAATAATTCTACTCTAAATCTGAATATTTTTACTTGTGTATTTTTTGTTTCTGTTACGTTTTTAAGGTTTTAAATGTTATGAAAACCTTAAAAATATGACAAGTGCAAATATTACAAAAACTACATTCAGAAGATTACACAATGTTTAAAAAGCTGATGTATATAACTTTTATACAGAATGTTTTTTTTTTTTTTTTACATATTTGGTAAAACTGATACCATGTCATCATAACATGATGTATAATACATCATAGTATGAGAAAGATAATCTGTGAAAAGATCAATGTCCGCCACCTCTACCCTGTGCTGCTATTGCCATTTGAAGGAATGCACTACTCCCAAGTAAAAACAACCAGTCAAAGGAGAAGGGCCTTAGCGCTGTTAATAACACTCATGTACTCACTGCTAAATTTCTAATGGCAGAGAAACAACTTGGGGAAACAAAATACCTCAAGAGAGTGTACTTTTCAGAAGACTTGTTTTGCAAGGAAAAAAGACAAAGTGACATGATTAACAAAAGTTAATCAAGAACTACTCTTTGTGGAAGTAAAAGAAGAAAAATCGATATTTTTCCTCTTTGATTCATGATCAAATTCATGATCAAAGTGTGATCATGAACAATATCACAATATCACACCAGTGCGAGTGACTCCAGTCACTCGCACTGGGATGATCACTCATGTAAAGAGTTGTTCAGATTCATATTTAAAGGTTAATTAAATGTATGACAAAAATATTTTTCATATAACTAAATCATAATTAAACTTGTGTTAATACAGCCCTATCCAATGCTTTCACTGCTGCCTGATGCAAAATCCATATTGTCCAATCCAAATTGTTTTGAATCAGTGAGAGTAAAGGTGGCAGGAGACGAGACGAAAGGGCTGCAAAGATACAAAACCGCAAAGAGCCAAACTATCAGCGCATTTGGAAATTGTTGCAATAGCAACAATTAACAACTAGAGGAGGTAAAGTAATTTTATCTGAGTGGGAACACTTTGGATTTAATAGCACAGATGCAGATCAAAAACATATAATCTGTACAGCTTCCTCAATGGTGAAATTTGTATTATGTGGCATCATGCTTCAAATCTTTGCAGCAACCTGAAATTTGAACTGGGACTTATGTATTAATGCAAACTAATTAAATATGTATTTATAAATTAATTAAAATGGAGGTTTTGCATCCAAACTACATTAAAGGCAATGGACATATCTAACCAATATTTAAATAAGTGTATGGGATCTTTCAGTAGTTGCACTGAAATGTGAGGAATGTTGTGTTACATTTTCTCAATATTAATTGTTGGTAATGATGATGATTAATCTTGCCCTTTAATAATTGATTTATGATTTCTGTAATTTTTTATATTCTCATGTTTTTTTTAATTTCCCTTTGTGCTTTGTTGTTTCAAAAGCTTGTGTAAATGTTTTAAACAGTCCACTTTATTTTTCTTTATTTTCATGAAAAATCCTAATTTTGAATAAATATGTTGTCAGCTATTTAATGGAAAGTTTTAACAAGAAAGTATCAGGGTAATTTCCGTACTTTAAGGCACATTTCTGTTCTTCATGTGTAATACATAAATACTTTTTTCCAGGTTCAATTAATAGTCATTTAAGTAATTGTAATTTAGATATATTCCTCTTAATTTTATGACAATGTTTTTATCATCATCAAGCACCCCAAGGAGTTGCGCTCGCTTTCTTCACCAACTATGTAATAATAGTTGGTGAAGAAAGAGGCTGTCTGTGAGTAGAGAAAATCTACTAAACTCAATTTAAGTTTGATTTGTATAAGGGTAATAACGAGAGGGCTGTGTGAACACTCAAACAGCACAAAGGAAGAACAGGAGAGAAGCCCTTCCCTTTTCTCTAAGTCTTTCTTTTTTGCCCCTTTAAAACTCATTCCTAAATCATGTCACATCCCTCTTAAAGGTAACAAAGTGTGAAATTGTAATTGTTGAAAGAAAAAGCACCCAAATCTATCAGAATTCTCCAAAGTGCTTAAATCTGTCTGTTGAAGACGACCAGTAGCGACTGCCTCAGGGACCGACAGCACTGTTACCTCAGTGAATGAAGTGAGTTTCTAATGGGTCACTATACTGCATCCCCAGAGGCCACGTTGAAACTCCTAACCCATGACAAGGAGGTCAAAATGAGAGAGTGAAAGAGTGACACTTATTGTTATATCCTGGCTATCCTTGTGCCCTGAGGCTACAAGTGAGTATGATGGAAACTGATGGTGGCAACTGATGAAAGTGCATGCATGCTGGCACATTTATCTAATTGTGTTTTTGTTTTCACTTTACAGAAAATAATATATTTCTATCAAGTTGTCACGCCTATGATTCTTTTTGTGTTCCTGCAATCACTCGCATATCTGTGATTCACATCAATCCTCCTCTGTGAACCACTAGCCAGAAGTAAAGGAGAAATTTCACAGCAGATTTAGATATACATCCTGTATAACGCATGAGATGTTCACTTCCATTTGAGCCACCTGTCATGTTTGCCTAAAATTGAAATTTATTTATTTTTATTATTTGGCTCTCTGTCTTTGATGTCTTCTTTCTGCTTGAAAAGTTGAACTGGAGAAAGGCAAGCTCACCTGTAATATCTTTCATACACATTCTTCCACACAGGAGTACATAGTTGCAAGGGGTTTCAAAACTTCACTGAATTCCCAAAGTACAGAGCTTTTATATAACTTGTTACCAGAAACAATAATTCTTCTTTAAGAAAAGAGAAAAACAGTAACAAAGTAACAAATCACTATTGTTTTCAGTACTAATAAACAGACATAGTAATAAGCAAGAGTAGCTTTTTTTCCTAAGGTTTATGTATAGGGATGCAAAGAGATATGTTTTGCAGATAGAGGTATCTGAGCATGTTAATCGATATTGATATAACAATTTTATGTAAAAAATAAATCAAAATCAATTCTAGCAGGGGATAGATTACTGCACAAAATCCTAACCAACATAGTTTTGTGTTTAAGCCCAAAACTGTTCATACATTTAGTAAGTTCAGATTTAATGTAAGCTTTAAATTGCACTTTACATTTTGGTGTAGTGGGCAGCACAGTGGGGCAGTGTGTAGCACAGTTGACGTGCAACAAAAACGTCCAAAATTTAAATCCCAGCCTAGGCTCTTCGTGTAGAGTTTGCATGTCTCAAATCACAACTGTTAGGTTAATTGATCTATCTAAATTGACTAAAGGGATGTGTGCATGTATTGCTGTTTGTCCTGTCTGTCTCTTGATGGACCTGCAATGGATTGGCGACTTGTCTAGGGTTTACCCCACCTTTTGCCCAATGGCTGCAGCACCCTATAAGGATAAGGGGGTGTAGGTGATGAATGGATTAATTTTGGAGTGGTCCAACCAGAGTCCCTACGTGATTCTCTTAAAGATTCTATGCAGGGAGCTAAAAAATTTTGTTTTTTCAGAAAGAGGCCCTCCAACCATAAAGACTGAGAGCTCATCAAAAATTATTTATTGATCAAAAAATTAACAAAGGTTCCAGTGGAAGCACCAGTCAGAAATTATAAGATGCTATTGATTGCTGGAAACCCAATAAAGGTATTTCCATTAATTACAAAAAGGCTGGGGAAAGAATTTCAAATGTAATTTTTTGTTTAAAATCTAAGTAAGTAGAATAAAACTGAATTTCCTTTATTTTCCCATAAAGAGGAAATTTCAGTGGAGTAGCAGAAAAGTGATAGGCAAACAAGGCAAAGCTCGCACAAAGGTGGAATATAAAATATACAAAGAGAAGAAACAAGGTGTCAAAAATTGCCAATTGGCCATTGTCTGTTTACCTTATGCTTGATATTTGTGTCATTTCCAGTCAGAAGCACACTTCTCTTCTTAATTGAATTAAAATAAATTAAAATCAAAATTCTCTGGGAATATGGTAATTGTTTGTCACACCCATTTTCTCATCTATTACTTTCTAATTTCAGATAAAAGCACTTAGTGTTGAGATACTTAAATGGTGCTCCACAAATTGATATCTGGACAAAAAGGGGATTTAAAAAATAAATAAATACGTTTGTTTGAATAATTATTTAGCTTTTCATTTTTTCCATTTGTAGTGAGTAATTCAATAAGTGTGCACCTCATGGGCACATCCAAGCCAACCCATTCTTTAAAAGTCATTAGCTTCTTTCAATGTATTGACTTTCTTGGTTCTGAGTGAAACAGTTCCTGGCCAAAAGAAAACGGTTTACAATTAAACATATAACATGCACAGAATGAGGCTTGTGGGAAACAGGAACAGTGTTGCGAATCGGGTGGAGTTGATTTCCCGTGTGTATCTCTAACTGTGTCTGCACATAAACAGAACAGGAAGCTGATCCTTCCCGCGATGCGTATGCCACATCAAATACAGATTCAAAAATTAAAAGAGCGGTTTCACTTGCATTCACACTGCAATATGTTTGCTCGCAGTCAGAAGTCAGTGTTGCTGAACCCTGGTGGTCTTCTCATGTTAGAGTTGTGAATTTAAACACCTGGGCTTCCAGCACAGACTAAAAAGACGAAAATCTCTGCCATCTTACAGCTTTTCCTCCTTGTAAGATGTTGATTATTTGACATATTGCTCAACTCTCTATTTCATTAGTTTAATTATGAAGCAGGGCTACTATGGTGCACTAAAATAAATTTAGTCAAAGGGTAAGTATTTAAAAACAGCTCCCAGTACCAAAACCGAGTAGTTTAAGCAAAAATATTGTTATAACTTTGGAATTAGTAACATCTGCCAGGCCTACGGGTATTAAATCAAATATTAAAATATTAAATTTTAAATAGTGATCATTTAAAGTACAAGCTGAACTGAACTGGGAAGGTAAATGAATTTACTGAGCTATGCCTCTATCAGCTACTTTGAGAACTGTCTTATGTTGACTTGTTTTAAAAAGTTTCCTCATAATGTATCTATATCAAGCTTTCTGTTAAGATCAGTTAACATGTGAAGGGTCTTCTACTGGTCAGTAGGGGAAATGTCAGGGGAGAGTTCAGAGATTATTTCAGTCAGAGGAAGGCAGGTAAGTTGCTTTGTCTTTTCCCTCCCAAACATCAAGCTGACCTCATTGCCTAACAGGATACCAAGAGAAGAAAAATGTAAATAAATAACAGAAAGAACAAAAGTAGATTGTTTGTGAAGGGTATCTATGTAGCACAATGTGAGAGATGACACACTGAAAAGTGATTGCCAATCTATGTAGGTATCCATTGTAAAGAAGTAAAGCAATCCTCTTCAAAAAACAGAATTATGCAGCAGTGCAAAGAATACAAACATCAATTTGATGCTCATCATAATCAATATGAGAAAACTATAGTTTTTATTTGTCTGATGTAATATTCTGATCTTAAATGTGTTTTAGCAGTAAGTAGAAAAGCATCGTAACTAACTGAAATAAAAATATTGATCTGAGTGAAATAAATCTATATAATATAGGTTATAGAGTAATGGGACTCCATGCTGGCAGAGTTGTTGGTAGTTTTTCCTTGCAGCAAAGCACCAAGGTTTCCATTTGCCAATTTACTGCTAGATATAAGTAACAACATACAGCAGCTTAATCATTATGAGTTTTTCTTTAAATGTCATACTAGATTTTATGACCATGAAAGTAAAATGTGGAAGTTGGTGAATAATAAACAACTAACTGAAAAATGTGTCATTCTTAGCACTTTATTAATTAAGTTATAGCTCAAGCAGTTGCTGATATTAATCTGTTTGATCTGTACATAAAGCATTAATAATTTATTATCTCCAATTTAATTCAGCAGCAATATGTTATGAAAAAACCTGTTTCATTATTCTAAACACCTGACAGTTTTGACCTTCTCTTGAACTTCACATTGCTGTGTTACAGAGTAACCTTTTTCAGATCTCACTTTTATTTTATTAGGATGAGTGGTGCTGACTGTGTGCTCCACCATCGCTGCCATTCATTTCCTGCATTCAATATTCAAATTACAAAGGCTGATGGTTACAGCAGTTCTTTCAAAACTGAGTCCCCCAGTATCACTGTTTAAAATTAAGATAGAATTATTTTTTTTAAGAATTTTTGTCCTCATTGTAAAAGGTTTTGTGTACTGCAGGGAAAAGTCACAAATGCTTTGTAGTAATGGAAACTCCTGGAAAAAACTTTGAAAAGAGGAGCCAGTGACCAACAATATAAAATATACAACTCTGAAGCACCAGCAAACTTTTCTTGTCATTGCACTTACAGAGATCTACTGCAATGATTAAAATCTCAAGACCACTCTTGAAGCAGGGTTATATTTACTGCCTTGACAGTCTTTATGGACAGACAATAAGAACAAAGAATAAACTGCATTAATCAGTCACCACTTGCCCTGAACAGTAGAATCCAATGATAGCCATTTTGGGCTGCACAAACCACTGATGCTGTGCAAATATGTACTTTAATACATAACATACATATGTATTTAAGTACATATGTCTGTACTTAAATACAGACATATGTCTGTACTTAACATATATAAAGTACATATATATAATTAAATGCATAACTATCAGGTCAGGTGGCATATTTCTCTTGACCACAGCATAAACATTATTTTATTTTGAGTTAATTGTTTCAAGTCCTTGTGTATAACATAAATAGAGGACAATTGAGTTAAAGTAAGACAATTGTTTGACTGCTTCTTACTTGTAAACTGTAATAGATAATCTTCAAAAATTGTGATTAGCACCAAGCAATCACGGTGTGAGTGATGTTTTTTCATTGCATGTACCTTTGCCTTTTTGTCTGGTTTTTTCCCTTTTGGCATGAGTATAACAGGGTCTGAGCTGACCCTGACAGGAAAAGAACAGCCTTTAATAACAGACATCTCACTCTGTAGGGAGCTTCTGTTTGATTTCATTGCTTGAGGCAAAGCTGTCTGAATATTACCCAAACTCCCCCTGTGCCGTGGCAGGAAGCTCAATCTCACTGTCTCCACTCCTCATATTTTTATTGGCAGCAGGAGGACCGGGGGTAGTGGGTGAATATGGGTGTGGATCAGTGTACCTCAGATGCATGACTTGAAAAAGGCTAGGCTGACAAAGGTGAACCACTACTGGTAAGGGTTATATGTGTTTGTGCACCCACATGTGTGCAAATACTGGAAAGCACTTCTCCTTACCAACCTGGACAGACGGACGGACGGACGGGATAGATAGATAGATAGATAGATAGATAGATAGATAGATAGATAGATAGATAGATAGATAGATAGATAGATAGATAGACCTTTTATGTTTATGTCAGAGGTCAGGCATTTCAGGGGAAACTTTGTTCTCAGAAGGGCAGAGGGAACATTGTCAAGACCCAAACATCCAACCTTGCCAGACAGCCTCATAACAACACAGCTGATTTGTTGCAAACTTCCCAGCCTCAATCGCATCATCAATCAAGTCTGCAGCCCTGCTGATGGAAACACAAGCACTCAGAGATCCTATGCCCTCTCCTGCGATACACGCTGCATTATTGCACTCGTATTTTATTTATGCGCAGTTAGAGTTTTATGTACCAGACCTTGTGGATGATAATATCCATGTAGCTATAATTCTAAGATGATTTTGAAGGGGAAACTAAAAATGTTGTGTTGCCAAAAGACTGTTTAGAAACTGCAACAATTAGGAAAATGTGAGTAAACATCATGATTAATGATCTCTTTATGACACATTTCTGTGAAATTGACAGAAACGGACCCCTTGCATGACTCTGTGTACGGTGCAATAAAAAAGTGTTTTGGCCCCTTTCAGATTTCTTCTTCTATCAGCCTGGAAAGGGTTGCAAAGCCACTTCTAAAGCTTTACAACGAAACAGAAGCACAGTGAGAACTATTATCCTCAAATTTAGAGAACATGGAACAGTAGAGAACCTATCAAAGATTGGCTGGCCTACCAAAGTTACACCAGGAGCACATCATTGACTTGCCCAGGATGTCACAAAAACACTCAGAAAAACATTTTAAAGCACTGCAGGTCTCAGTTGCCTCAGTTAAGGTCAGTGTTCATGATCAAACAATAAGAAAGCGACTTGTCAAAAGGTGCATCCATGGGATTCCAGGAAAATTGGTACTCTTGTGTTCTCAAGGTGAAAACTATTTCTGACCAAAAACAAAGCAGCGGCCTGTCTCACATGTAAAGAAAAAAATCTTGATGATCTCCAACAATAAACTCTATTTTTTTCCTGTTCCAACAGACAGAAGGCAGAGTGTGTCAAAAACTATGCATGCCACTGAAGACGGCTTATGCATGCTGAGATAAGACTCTGACACTTCAAAAAGTAATTAACAGTAATTAACAAACTGAAACCACTGTGTATGATAGAGAGTAACAAAAAAAACTGCTAAAATGTTACAATAGAGCTGAATCTCAAATTTTACACTTGTTTCTAGTCTATAGATATTAACTAGATTTTTTTTAACCCAGCATAACCATGCTCTGCTGTTTGCTTTGGCTTTATTTCTATCAAAATCAAAATCATTCAAGGGAAAAACTGACATGGCAAAAGTGTCTTAAATGTTTTCTCTAAAGGCTGTTGCTCTGCCTCCCCTTTGCCAAATGTCCCACAGTGTGGGAGCCTGCATGCTACTTCTTCTCAGTGAAGCTAGGTGTTAGGATACACAGTAGTCAGCAAGATTTTGAAACCTCAATTCATTGAACCCTTTTATTTTTATTTTTTAATTTTTATTACCAAGGGAATCTAACCCTTCACCACACACTGGAAGATCGTGAGAAAAACTAAACAAATAATAAAAACTTCACTAAAAACTCATTTTAGGAACTACTGTGCTGCAGTATATATATAAAAAAAAAATTCCCTTCTCACCCACCGCGGGTGGTTCCTATCCTCTGAGCTCGGGTCCTCTACCAGAGGCCTGGGAGTTTGAGGGTTCTGCGCAGTATCTTTGCTGTGCCTAGAACTGCACATTTCTGGACTGAGATGTCTGATGTTGTTCCTGG